>VYYJ01001188.1:0-34850 GCA_021029165.1 Cyphoderus albinus | reverse complement strand
ATTTTCACGAAAGGTACCACTTATGAATGGTAGTTATTGTGCAAAATCTTAGGATGGATAAGCGACAGAATTCTGAGATTTGACCCCGAACATTTTTTGACCTGTCCGAAAAAAAATTTCCTTATGGGATTTGATTTAACATGGGAAAAATCAACCTAGGACAGGTTGATTGGTGGTGGTCTTAAGAAATTTCAATTTTGCACAACTGACGAACTGTACAAGTAGATAAAGTGAATTAAATGGAAAAGCAATAAATAATTGCTGCCAATGTCAATTAGATTAAATTAACGGTCGTTTAAATTAATGAAGCCCTGTTATAGCAGTGATGAAGTTTTGAAATCAGAAAAGTCAAAATATGACTTTCTTTGAGACCACTTCACACGAATAAGGCCTTTACTAACTATGCTAATTAAATTTAACAGACATTACATCATCACTAATATAACAGGGCTTCATTAATTTAAACGACCGTTAATTTAGTTTAATTGACATTGGCAGCAATTATTTATTGCTTTTCGATTTAATTCACTTTATCTACTTGTACAGTTTGTCAGTTGTGCAAAATTGAAATTTCTTAAAACCACCACAGGGAGGACCCTGTCCTAGGTTGATTTTCCAATGTTAAATCCCATAAGGAAATTTTTTTCTGGCAGTTCAAAAAATGTTCGGGGTCAAATCTCAGAATTCTGTCGCTTATCCATCCTAAGATTTTGCACAATAACTACCATTCATAAGTGGTACCTTTCGTGAAAATTTCAGCTCGAAACTCAATTTGTCGATCGTGATGTTTCCTGCAAGAAGTATTCCTTAGGTTTATCTGTTTCAATAGGGCGAAGATATGGACATGGAGGCGACTATTTTAAAAGTTTCAATTTTTACCTAATTTGGGGATAAAGTCGAAGCGACCCAAAGTTAGGCATGGCTGTGTAACATCGGGGATGGGCATTGTTTGTGGGTTCACCGCTGCGTACATATACTTCCCGTAGTCTGTGTTAGTCACTGGAAGGAAGGAATTTAAGCGTGTTACGCGGAAAAATAGCATTTTAAAACATCGATGTCACCACTTTCTCTTACATGTTCTGTTTTCTGATTTCTCAATGATGTCATCGAGTGCCTTCTCCTTCCGGTACGCCAGTCTGATTTCCTTTAACTCCTCTTGTATTTCCTTCAATTCCTCTTGTATGTCCTTCTTTTGGATTTCCCTCAACTCCTTTTTCATCCGGGGCATAAGTCGGCTTCTCCTCTTATCTTTTTCCCTCCTGCGGATTTTACTCAACTGATCTTGCAATTCCCCCTGCCGTAACAACAGTTGGTTTACCCTCGACGATCTTTCAGAGCTGCATGGAGGAACTTTGATTGGCTCGACCTCGGGCTCGATATCTTGAGAGTCATCGGAGACTTTAATTTCTTTATCATCAATCTGCATCATCTCTTCGGGTTCATTATCAACATCACCTATCATCTCTTCGGGTTCATCTACCCGGGGAGGAGAAGCTGCCTCCTCTAAATTCGTAAATAGGTACTGTCATTCAATAACATTGTTTAAAAAAACAGCAGAAATTTAAAATAAAGTACAAAAGTTTTAACCTTTAATATGTACTTCCCCGGCTTGAGCCCCTATGTCAGTTGTAGCCGACGAACCCACTGGAACAGAGTGCGTCGCTGATACTGAAGCTGATAGAACTGAGACATCAGAATTATCATTGTTGGGCTCGCGTGGCACACTTATTTGAGTCCGTTTCACAGTTGCTCTGTCGCCATCGCTAAAGACAACGCCGTATTTACTTTTATCTGTGAGCATCAAAATAGTTGCTCGCAAAGCATCAGGGTTCGAGGGATGCTTAGCATTCACCACCTCACCCACTTCTAGCTTTCCTTCAACTATGCTGTTATGATTCACGGTTTGATTTCCCAGAGACGTCTGGTGAAAATATAGCTAAAGAAATCAAAAACGTAAAAGGTAAGATCTATAGGTTTAACGATTCAAGAACCAAGATATGCATAGGCATAATATAAATTTGAAATTAGTTTCATACCTGGCAAATTATATTTTTCTGCACGACTCCTTCAACACTGGCAGAGCAAAATGCTCCCTTGAACTTAGCGCTCACTTTGGATCCGACCCGGAGAAATCCAGGGATAGTTGACTGAAAAATAAAAATCCAACCTGTTATATACTGATTCATGTTACAATTTGGTTTTTGTAATGGATCATTTGCCTAAATGGTACTATAAATTGCTGCACATGAGCGTGTCATAAATTACATTTTGGAAGTTTATCCGTATTTCATTATTCTTCTTTCTCGGCATTTTTACAGCGTCTTTTAATCCACAGGCTATATGTAGCGATAGGAATTATAGCCTTTGACCCACGGCTAAACTGAAAATTAAAATAGCATTACTTTTTTATGAAAGCAATTTAAGTGAAATGACTTTTGAGAAATTTTAAATGCAGACTGCCTAATTTCAAGTCAGTCAGAGGAGGAATTAATGTTTCTTTTTTTAAAAATACTCGAGATTAATGGGTGTATTCTTCACTGTGCAACTGAATTGAATAATGGGGAAGTATGTCACCTAATTATAAGACAACATTATTAACTACGCAATAGATCAAGACAATTATTAACCGATATAATTACCAGAGTAGAGAAAACGGTGGCTTCTTACTTGACACTTGTACAGTTCCAAGGTTTTTTCTCTCTGAAAGTGACGAAATGACTGCTTTTATGGGTGAGCTGTGAGCTATAATTGTAATGTCCTAATCTGATGACGTCTTTTTAATTAGCCAATCATACCAAATAGGTGTCGAAATCAAGTTACGCAAATCTTTTAGTATAAATTTCAGACACTAAAAATTAATTTAACGCCCTTATTCCCTACAATCCCTTCGCTAACGAGAAATCCTCACTAAGTGAAAGTAGTATAAATTTAAAAGAAATTCTTGTTTTATTCTAACAAAAACCAGAACGCTCCACGAAATCTATCTGATTACTACAAGATAATGAAAAATATAAACTAAAACTGCTAATTAAGACAAGCGCAAAGGTAGTGAACCATGGGAAATTGAATAAAGACGCTTCTTCTTGTCCAAAGGACCACGGCGTGGTACCACGTCATTGAATCTCTACCTTTGAATAAAACAAATTCACCTTCTTTAGAGTCCGTTGTGGATATTGTATTATTGAACAACCTTCCTCCTCCCAACTCCCAACTATTGGAACTACCCAGCCAACTCTACAGGTTGCTAAATTTAGTATGATAGAGTTCAGTTATTTACAGAATCAGAGTATCACGTCATATCATTATCAATCCATCACCTCGAAATCATAATTAAACCTATGCATTTCAATAGCAAGACTAGAAGCTTCTGGAGAGTGAAAGGGGTGAGGATTGTGAGGAATAAGACAATCCAATGCAACCGAACGGGATCAATGCAATGTGCAAATATCCCCTTCTTGAATTGTTCTTCCATGCAATTTCTCCTCCTTCCTTGCTTTTCGCTTTTAGCAACATGTATTAATATTGTACTTATTAGGAGCAGTGATAGCAATCAGTCACCATGTATCATGCATCTTATTACTAGTAATATGTAAGTATTATGATGTATGAGAGTCTCGGTTGAGTAGTGATTTCCACGACCCGTTATCTTCTCAAGACAGGGGGAAGATGACAAGAAAAGAAAAAAATTGATAATGAACAATACATATCGAAGATAATCGATGTAGGCCTAGTAAGTAACTATGCGAAATAAATAACTGTGTATTAGATATTTTGGTTATTGATATATATATATGTATTTATTGGTCCCCCGATGTCGTCTCCTTCTACAATTAATGTCACCCTGCTCTAACCCAAGCCATTTCTTCACCACGCCGAATACGACCACCATTTTTCTTTCCCCCTGCTCGCCTCTCCTTTACACTTATAACCGTCCACGGCTGCTGCGAACTACGTAAATCATTGTCGCCTTTCTCGTCATTAGTTATGTTGACGTGCAGTTTTTTAATTGGACCATTGGCGGCGTTGTCTCCCTCCCCTCAGATGTCATCGAAGAAGAGTCCATATCAAAGGATATAAGAAGCAGTTGACAAAAACATTTAGCTTAGCTTTACAATAATTTTAAAGGCGGAAGAATGTATTAAGCCCATAATTATAGTTGCTCTGGGTTTCATTTCTTCGTAACGTTCTCTTCACTNATTATAGTTGCTCTGGGTTTCATTTCTTCGTAACGTTCTCTTCACTTGCTTATCATGGATGGTTATTAGACTTATCGTCTTTGTAACGTGCTGATCTTGAAAAAATGAAATTCTTTGAGAGGAAAGGAAGATGAACTCTAATAATGGCAAAATATTTATTTGGTCGATATTTTTAAGCCCATCAGTAATCCTCATGGAAACAACTTTAAAAAGTATTGTTTTCAGAGCTTCATCTTTCTAAAAGTGACACCAGCTCAACTTTTCAAGAACGAGTGAAAAGCACGTTAAGGTGACGTTACGATGAAATGAAAATGACGTTATGATTAACTCTAATGGCGTCATTTAATCGTAACGCGTCTGGCATGGCAGCAAAAATAGGACTATAATTGAGGCTTTAGGCAGAAAACATCGGTTGTTGGAAATACTTTTATGCACTTAAATTTAAGATATATGAAGAAGACGAATGCATCAAAGTGGCCGAAAGCCACGATCTTGACGTGAACTCACGTTCCTTCTTCCTAGCTTTGCACATAAAGGTTTCTCTCGCCATTATCCTCATATCATAATCATTACATCATCACTCATTTGGATTTGACTATCACAGTTTCATAGTGGATTGCAAAAAAGACAGCCAAAAACTGAAGGAACACAAAAGTGAGGAATTGCTTATCGCTGCGCTAGAGTTTTCATCAGTTTCATCCTTCAATTTTCAATCCTTCAGCAGCAGCAGCAGCATCCATCGATCCATCCCTCATCTTCTCTTGGAACTCGGCTGCGTCTCACTTCTTACAATGCCCCAATGAAAATCATGAACCCCTTGAAGACCAACTGAAGCCGTCATCGAGAAGGGAAAGTTGAGACAGGTGCTCTCGGGAAACTTGAGTCCATTTATTGATAAACATTTAGCCTGTGCAAAAACATTGTGCATACAAGACAGGGAAATGCTGACAAATGACATTTTCGCCTTAGTGCATTTTTAATGTTCTCCTGATCTAGCTGAGTGAGTCCACAGACCAGGCCAAGTAGCTAGCTACAACAGCCACCTAACATAGCGATTTCATGATTACCTCAGCACGCTATGCTTTTGCGAATTTGCAAATAGTCAACTGAACTCAACTGTGCAACGAAATTGGTTTTTGAGAGTCCACACAGGCAACGGATCCCTCCCTTATCACGCTTGTGGAACTCTGATTCTTTATTCGCGTTGCGTTGCTAGAGTTTGCATGACTCGAGTTTTACGGGAAACTACTCAATTAATGACGTCAGCCTTTCCCTTAGATTCAGTCAATTGATTAACTGCGTCCGATCAGTGCAATGGACTCCCGTTGAAGTACAATTTGGAAACGTTTTTACAGTTTTTTCCATTGCAATTGACACCACTTCTAAAAAAGGTACCTAATCTAACATTCTATGCTTTGTACCATACAACTTGTAAATCAGAGTCATTGAAATGATACCAGGAATTAGCATTCTGAACACTGCTCGTTTGTCGTGGATCTGTTTGTGCATGTTGCGAGAGGAAAAAAATATTCCTATGCTTTTTCAGTCGACTGCAAAGTGCTAAATTAAAAACGCCCTATATTAAGTGTAAAGAATGTAGTAATTTGTGATCACATTTTATGGGGGATTATTAACTACAGCTATATTGATAGCTATCAGCTATCGTCAGCAATTTTTGTAATAAAAGAGCAGACCAATTATCGTATTAGCGATAGTGATAGATAGTGAATAGCCTGAAACAGCGATTCTGTTCCTATTTCAAATGCATCAAATATAGAAAACAAGAAGTGAATGTACATGCACACTGAATAAAACAAAGCTGATTTATTTTTTCAGGTGTAAAATATGCAACAATCATCTTGGAGGCGTGAATTCAAATAATAAGCCTGCTTACATTTAATTTTACAAGGCTGGTTATACAAAAGGTACTGACATTTTGTGTTTCACTTTTGAAGTGTTCCAATATAAATTACAATTTCATAACTCTATTTTTTAATTACAACAACAGGGGCTCCTTTGATTAAAGAAAATAGTCCATGGAACTTTTCTACAGTGACAAATATTTTGTACTTGTTCGCGATGAGGACTCTTTGTGGATTAATCGAGAGAATGGCGTCTTTTCGACCAAAAGGGGTAAGCTAAGATTTAAAAAATTTCCGAGTGCTCTTGCGATACATGTTCCCTTTTTCTCGTGCAATATTTTCAACAGGGAGGGAGTCAGTTGAGAGTAATCCAACCTTATTCTTGATGGGGAAAATTTACGGATTCATTGGAACTCTGAAGTTAAGCTCAGGTAACCCTTTAAAATTTCAAGATATCAAATGCTGGTGGACTCTCTATTTCAATCTGACTGTGGAGTGTAATTTTTTTAATTTTTTAATTTACAGTGGCAGAACCCAGGCTTGTGTTTATACGTTCACAAGAAGAGGTTTGCAAAATTAAAGATCACCCAATATACAAAATTTCGTCGGTTGTGTCAGTGCCTCTGGAAACGGAATGCGAATTGGAATTAGAATTTAGCTCTTCTAAGAGTAAAGAGGAAAGTGCTCATTCCAATGTTGGGATCATGACAATTCCTGCTACTCTCCCATCTTCGTATGGGAATGCTGAAGTCGGCATTCCCATGAATAAAGTGAAAGTTCCAGCTTGTCCAAATAGCAAGAAATACGGAGGGTAAGTTTCTAATTTAAAACATAATACTGCCTTAGATACAACTGTATTCTCATATGCATTGACCAGTTTTTGTTTCCATTTTTATTAGGCGGGTAGACAGAACAGAAAGACGATTAGTGGATGAATTTTATAAAATGTTTCTTGAAGCAGATTCATTTTATTATTCCAACGGTTACAACATCTTTAACACTCTTGAAAGAGAAACATTGCTTGTGAATGAATTAAACGCACATGATAATGCAGCAGCGACAAATTACGATTCTAGTAAAAGGGAACTTCCTAAAACGGATAACAATCAAAATAAAACAGATTTTAGCAACACACAGCGTGCCCTTTGGAAAAAAGCTGATGGAAGATTTTTCTGGAATCATAACATGCTTCAAGATTTGATTACATCCGAGGTACAAAAAACAGGCAAGACACTTACGAACATAGTTGATTTTTTTTCTAAATTTTTATATTTTATTATATATAATACTTAGGATGAAGAACTTTATCGATGGGCGATACCCATTATGCAAGGAAGCATTCAACATCAACTGTGTGAGCTTGATCCAAGTTCAGCTCGAGTTACACAGAACGACTCGGAGGTAATAATATGATTTTAAATTTACTTTTGCAGTTTAATATTTTGCTTAAAAATTGCCGTGTGATTAACGAAACGAATTTTGCATATTACCAGATTCCATCAAATTTAGAATTAGTCCTTATTTCACGACGAAGCCGATATCGTGCTGGAACACGGTATCTAAAGCGTGGGGTAGATGAAGACGGGAACGTTGCTAATTACGTAGAAACTGAGCAAATTATGGTTTTCCGTGGTCACATGATATCATTCGTTCAAACAAGAGGATCGGTACCGGTTTTCTGGAGTCAGCCAGGCTACAAATATAGGCCCCCTATTCGACTGGACAAAAGTAAATTCAACCTTCAATTCCTTATTCTGAACTTTTATTAGGTTACTTCCCCAGATGCAGATTGTTTGATTAACTAATAAATCCTTCGCGCAACTTTTAGGTGTGGAAGAGGGTTTCTTCGCGTACGAAAAGCACATAGATGAACAGATAAAGCTGTACGGGGAAATTATAATGGTGAACCTGGTAGAAAAGAATGGAAAAGAAAAGGTTCTGGAAGATGCGTTCAGAAAATGTGTCTTGTCGTATAACTCCGAGAAAGTCTGTTATGTCACGTTTGACTTCCATGATAAATGGTGAGAGAAACTGTTATAGTCCAGAAGTACTGTTCACGTACATCCACGTCACTGATTTTTATTATATTTTTAGCCGAGGATTGAAATTTGATAATGTCAACCTATTAACGGAGAGAATAGCAGATATAATCAGAAACATGGCGTACTGTTGGGTTGATTCGTATGGAGTGGTTATGAAGCAAAACGGGACTTTTCGTGTAAACTGTGTCGACTGTCTGGATAGAACTAACGTCGTTCAGGTAATAGAAAATGCTCCCTGAAACTTGCACTTCAAATATTCTACATCATTATTATATTATGATTTTTATCGGTTTTTAGAATTTTATAGCCAGAGAGGTTCTCAGTAATCAGCTAAGTAAGGTGGGTCTGCTTATGCCCGAAATCGGTTTATCGGATATAATCAGAACAAAGTTTCTAGAAATGTGGGCAAATAATGGAGACATTATCAGTAAGCAGTACGCCGGAACCAATGCCCTCAAGGTATTTGACAAAATGCTGCTGGCTTCATTTAAGCTTCATTTTTCGCAGCATAATCAAGTGTATTGTAATGTAAATATTCCAGGGAGATTTTACTAGAACTGGACAACGGCGGTTTGCAGGGGTTATGAGAGATGGAATGAATTCAGCCAATCGGTACATATTTATTTATCAATTTACTGCCAATTAAACGACAATGAAGTAGAATATTTAAATTCCTCCTGAAACTATTGTCTGTACATGTGATGTGATTACTTTCTCCTAGATATTTGAACAACCGATTAAAGGATGGAACTCGACAAGCCTGCATTGATTTGATATTAGGTAACTGGGACATAATAATTGATGTGTAATTGCAATTATTTCATTCGACTCGCCATCGCCAATGATTTAGGTGCATTCTAACTTTGTAAACTATTTCCTTTGCTAGGGGTAAGAAGCAGTGTGACAGAGGAAGAGCTAACGCTTGCGAAGGACGTGGTTGAGGAGAAAGAGATTACAACGGAATTAGTAATGCAAATGATTGAAGATGTGAGACACTGCGTGGTGCCAGCGCAGAGTGTGGTAGTGGGTTCTTGGGGCTTGGTTAACGCAAAGTAAGGCATCATATCATTAACATAAAGGTTTGAAATTTTACCCGTCTAATTCCAATATCTATAATGCGATTCTGCTGAATTCCAGGACAAATGATGTCGGATCGCTTGATGTTGACACAATCTTGGTGCTCACTGAAAGCGACTGCTTCATTGCAATGTATGTCGTTGTATTATAATTTTACTTTTGGTGGAATCTAAATCATACATCATAAATAATGATGCTTGTTGTCTTGTTGGATAGATATGATTGCAGTTTAGATAGCATTGCAAGTTCATCGAAAATTAATCTGGATTCCATAGTCTCAATAGAAATAATTAATGAGCCACATCAAAACGCTAGTAGTGTATGGGGAATATTCCAAGGGTCTGCAGCCAGCTCTTCTCACACTTATATTCCGTCGTTGAAGCTTCATTTTGTTGCAGAGGATGACACAAAGGACTTTTTCCACTTCCGTTCCTCAAACTTGAGATTTTTCAACAATTGCCTTACGCCTATTGGACATCCGGATGAAATGATGGGTAAGGCATTTGCCTAAAAATGTGTTTGAGATCTTTTAATTTTTTGGAGACTGTTAACAACTTCAAACATTTCTACATTTTGTATTTGCTGACTTCAGAGGCTTTAAAGATGTTGGCTGAAAATATCAAAGCGTCCGTGTTTGGCAACGCAAACAAAGTAATTCCAATTACTCAGGGCATATCGCAGGGAAAGCCGAGTCAACGAGGAATACCTGCCATCAATTCATGGATACCTAAATGGAATACGGCTGCTCCGCAAGTGTCACAAGAATCAAATGAGCCAATCAGTAAAAGTAATTCACCAAATACTAGCCGTAGCCGCCAACTTCATATCACCTAAAGAACCGTCCTTCTGTCCTATTTTTGTGTGCATTAGATAAAATGTAGGCGTAGAGATTTATTTATGAATTTTGTGTGGATCAGTAGAATAATTAGATTGCTAACGAATCGCTCAGTACATTAAACGCTTCCTAACATGTGTAATAAAATAATGAAACGATAATATATTTAATTATTTACACTTATAGAATTCAGTCCTGCATCTATGCAACGATTCACTCCAAGTTTTTTGAAGAAACGACGTAACAACCCACAAGCTTTTGAGGATGAAGTACGTCATGTAGTCATACTAATCATTCTTATCTTTTCAACAATTAAATGTCATTCCATTCACTGACTGACACTATTTTAACATATTGTTAGGATACAGGTGGTAAAAGCACAAGCTCGGATGCAGCAGCGGTGCCGCAGTCCTTAAAAATTCCAGGAGCACTTTTAAGCTCAAGTCAACTGGACCCAAATAATTTTATGATGGCCGCACATCTGCAAGCTAGAACGCCGATGGAGGGCAGCGCCGTGGTTCAGCAAGAACTGCCAGATATTTTCATCCCCGCCTGTGGCATCGTATCTCTTCATATTCGTAGCACAGCCTCTTTACATGAAGGGTTTGCGCCAGTGTATTTGAGTGATGGCAACAAAGCTAGTCCAGGAATATCGCCAGTAACTCCGATAACGGATGTCGCTAGTCAAGATATTACACCGACGTCTACAGATAGCACAAATCCTTCATTAAGGCTCAACATTCCTCAAGATTTACTCCAACGACATAGACACTCTCTACCTACAAACAGTTTGAGCATTATTGGTAGTCCCAGCAAACAAAGCGATAGGTCTACGACACCAGAAATTAGAATTACAGAGGAGCCTTCTCAGAACATCTCTCTTCTACACGCTAATCTTCTAACGGGATCTGCCTCAAGCAGCATTGCCCAAAAGAGAATGAGTCGCTCTTCAGAAGATGTTAACAAGGTGTCCCCGATGGCTACCGGAGTCAAAATGTTCAACAGCTCGATCATCAACAAAGTCCCGTTCTCACTGAAAAACAAACTTGTTCCTTCTCTCCCTCAAGAAAGTCGTTCCACCTCCGACCAGGATATTTTCTCATCCTTGGTGAATATGAAAGGCTCTCACAGTGAGAGTGCTCTCAAAGAGGGTAATCCTGCTCAGAAAAGAGACGTCGTTTTTGCTCCCCTGGGGAAGTTGGCGAAGGGAATGCAAAACATTGGCGTCAACTATTTAGACCCAAGAAAGTTGCGAGATACTTTGAGACAACCGCGACAGGAAGTTGTTGCACAAGAAGATCCTGAATTGATTGAAATGATGAAAGCGTGCAAATCCAACATAATTGATGTTTAATGCATGAAGTGAAAACGAGATTCTGGTTCTTCGCATTGATTGATAGTAGTGGCGACGCAAAATTCGCCGTGTATCTGTAGTAAGTATGATCCGTGGAGGAATGCTTCAAAGCAAACATAACGTTCCTTTTCGCATTTTTGGCTCACATTCACATTAATTATCTAGTGTGATGTAATTCTTACTTGTGATAATTTTGAGTTACGCAGGAGTACAGCTCGGTCCAACTAGTTCAAATTTAAGCGAGTAAAACGTAGAACCGTAGAACACAATCGTCCAAGTGTTATTCAAAGTGTTTCTTTATACTTTCAGTAACGATTAAGAATATCATGGTAGTTTTTCCGTAGTTACCACCAGTAGAGCGGTAAATACCACCCGTAAAAGTAATTGGAAAGTATGGCAGTCGTAAAAGTATCCTGTCTTTAAAATATGTGAACAGGAAACAGGATGTCTAGGAGTAGCTTATTAGAAAACACCATGGAAATTATTTAGCTTGAGTAAAAGCATTGGCCAAATCTTGTTGAATGGTCCTCTAGTACCTCTTTCATCAATATCTCAGCACACACTCAAATCAGAATGTGGTAAAAGTCCTTCCTGGTCTAGTCACCATGTTTCATCACGTATCAAGTATTAGAATTAGAAGAGCAATTAGGTAATAGATTTTTGTAAAAAGAAAGTTCAACGAGCATTATAACGTAAACGTAACAATAAAAATAGAAATTTGGATGCCTGAAGTCTACAAGCCTCCACTTTTACTGCAAAAAGATGTTGAATCGTGCGATAGAAATAACTTTGGGAATAAATATGTGAAAACAAATTACAAATTAGTTTTAATGTATTTGTATTAAATGTAGTCAGTCAGTTGAATTATAAGTTCCAGTAATTAAGTTGGGTTGGTGAGTTTCCTCAATTAATACAACGACGACAAAATGTACACGTGACCTTATGCGAAATCTAGTGTTTGACGGGTAGAATTAGAAGGAATACATAAAATACGTAACTAATTATATTTTAATACATACTTAAACTGATATTACACACATATTGTGCATTATTCAGAGGGAACGGTACCAACGTTGCAGAATATTCGTTCATACCTTTAAGGACAAAACAACGCGACACTAACTCAGGAGTTTTTGCAGTAATAATAATAAATACTAGGAAATATTTAGTGTACAAGCATTTAATTGAAAACGAGTAAAAGAATTCCAGGTGCCGAAGTTCATAGTCCTTGTTCTACTTTTAATACACCATCGTCCGTTTCTATTTTACAACTGGAATAATAAGATTACTTTACTAATTACCGACAAAGAGGCCTCTCACATGTGCTTCACTGCAATAATTAATATTACCATAAGTGAAAGTGAATCACAAACCATAAAGCTAGCTAGAATTTTGGAAATCGGAATATGTAGACAATTTGCACAATATAATTGAGAAAGCAATGTCAAAAGAAACATTTACGTACTACGTGATAATTCCGACTTACCATTATCATTATCATCATGACACAAAATTCTAAGCATTGATTTGGTCAAGTAAATAAACAAAAACGTAAGTTATTGTGTCGTATCACGTAGTTAATCGCTTCGTATTCCTTCTAAGAGTTTTAATACCTAGGCGTAAGCTCTGTTTGCAATTATTTTTAGTAATTTGTCTTTGCAAATTGAAATTTATACTTTAGCTGGAGAAGGGCAATTATTTATGTTGCACATGATGGTATGCGTGTGAGGTTAAATTTCAACACATTAACACTAACCATGTCACTTGTCCTTCGTATGCATTCCCGTCAACTTGTAGGAAGGTGAAAACTCCACTTGTGATAAAAATTAAAGCAGTAATTTAACGGACAATTAAAACCATACATTAGTATGTAGGCACAGTTTTTGAAGGACTGTTATTTCACGTATCAAGTTTCTCGTCCGAGACAGAAATTATCGAGTCAACAACATGAGGTTTATTCTATAGACGTAAAATACTGAAGAAATTAAAGTCTAACTATTATTTTAAACTGCCTGTTAGAACTGCAGAAAATCTGCAAAACTTCAAACACATTATACGTATATGGCTGCCCAAAAGTAATCACTTTAGTTTAGATAAATACCTGCTTTTGTACATAACAATAATTAAGGGCTTAATCTTGAATATGCTGACAGAAACCAAAGAGAGGCTGACAATTCCGCTGAATATCAAAGCATGCGACTTTATATAGATATGCATTATTGAACGATTATTCGATAATTAAATTTTTCGAGGGTAGCAGTAAAAATCAATAGTTAAGCCGTATATGTAGAAAGAAACCCTTTAAAAACAACAAAAATCGTGCTTTTGTGCAATTATGTACTAGTAGTAGTATATTGTAGGATAATGCGGTAAAATGTAGGATGCGTGACTAGTTTTCTACACTCATAAATATCAGTGTGCATCAGTGTAAATTTAACGAGTATTATTTAAGTTAGTGTGATATAAAAGGTAGTCGGAAAAGGTGTCGTTAGTCTTCAAGCCGTAAAGTATTATGAGAGATCTTATCATGGTCTAGTGAAATAATTAACCAGGTCAGAGAAATATAGCTGTAAGAAACTGTGGGAAAAATGTTAATGGCAAGTTATTTTTGACAGATGGTATGCAACTCACTCACTGTTTTAAAAGTAGTCAGTTTTTGTTTTAACTTTAACCACTTTTTTTACACGAATTTTATGGGGATGTGTATTGATCCAAATGATTTGATTATTTAATCTTAGTCATTTAGATGTAGATCTAGAACTAATCATTGTGAAAATTAAAATACCTAGTAATTGCGGAAGAAGAGAATGAAAATCAAAGTAAATGTTTAAACAGTAAAAATGTTCATATTCTTTGTTGTTTATTCTGTTTTGCGCAATTTTAATGTCATTTTAGAAATAAATAATGATTTCGAAACATGTTATTTATATGATGAATTGGGTTTTTAGGTGCTTTATGAATCTGTTTAAAGGTGCAAGAACAATTGAGTATTATTATATGTATTTCGTTTAATTCTTAATGATTTTGAAATGTATAAATTATTAATCATACGTAGTTTTTTGTCGTTAACAATATTATATTTATTAAAATAAAAACGGCTACCAAATATTAACCTTTAACTGGTTTCGTTACAGATGTGACTTATTTTTATATGTACATGTCTAGCACTAAATATTAAGATTAAAATGTTTGGAAAATACATGCAAAAGAGGTACCACTAGGTTTCGGTTTCGATAATCCACTAGTTCGTTGCAATAAGTGCATACAAAATTACACAAATACTCCTGTCACTGTGAAAGATTTGCATCACTGATGAAAGTAGTTAGTTTATCATATTCAAATAATTAATTTTAAACACGCTATTGCATTGAGGATGTGAGTCAGGGAGGACTTAGTTGAAGTCTGCCAAACCACTAATTAAAGAGAGCGTAAAGGCAGTTGACTGACGAAATTGCGAAAATTCATTAATACAGCGTTCATACATTCGTATAACGCTAAAAGTGTTTCGTACGTCAGGAATTGGAAACTTTCACACTCGGCGAAGATTTAATCGACCTATTACTAATAAAAAATGATCATACCGGTATTAAAAGTCTAATTTTACCTGTTTCTGTCATTTAACTTGGTTTAGTGCAAAATCTGCTATACAAAAGTTTAGATACAACATAATTATTACCTGAATGTACATTTGCGTTTAGGTTTTATTTTATACATTTAAAAAATCTGAAGTGTAGTTTCTTCCGCTAAATCTAAGGCATGTTCTAACAAACACACCGTGCTTAAACGTTACTAACAATAACCACGTTAGTTACCTCTAATTCTAATTGCCAATCTTACTAGGAATTGAGAATTCCGTTGCTTAAGGCATTGCCATGCTTGCTTTCTTGCATGCAAACGTACATGACAGTCTTTCAGGTAAAAATTTTCATAGCACTCACTATGGTTATGGTATGGTAAGACATACTTTCAAGGTAAGAAGGAATACATTTAGGTTAGACGAGATCTTTCGTGAAATGTCATGAAATGCCTTGGTGAGAAATACATGGTTTTGGTTAATTAATTTGGTTAATTTAAATCAAATGCAACTAACTAATACGTGATCCGTAGTACAGATCTAATAAATGCTTCGCTTTGAACAGGATTGTTCATGTCACAAACATCAGAGTAACGGGTTAAAATATGCCCTTTAAAATTAATACTGGTAATGAAGCCTGCGAAGCTTCTCTGCCCGAGCTTTGTAAGAAATTGCTGGAAGGACACAAGACTGGAAGCGACTGTACGCTTGACCAATTTCTGTTGGTGTTAGCGCCAGGATACTTTTTGGAAGCTGAACTTCCTTGTTGTTGTTTGTGACCTGCACGAAAAGAAAGAAACAATTTTACATTAACAAGGAACCTACTGAATCTGACTGATTTCATTGATTAGCCACATCATCTGGCAAACTACCTTTTTCAGACGCTTTGCTTCCAACTCACTCGCTTGCACAAGAATTTCTGACACACTGTTACACTGGTCATCTTTCCTTTTCTGCATTAAATACACCAATCTTATGAAATACTTTAAAAGAGTCACAGTGTTTAATATTAATGTTTCATTACCTGAAACGCGGGAGCCGACATGCAGGTATCAGGATTTGTAGCTCTGGTGTCCAATAATCTGCTGATGGGATTTGTACTCGGCACACGCTCGCGTCTAACTATAAATGCTAAATCGACAATCTGGGATACAATCTCGTAGGCTAAAAATGAAAGGACCTCCATGAAGCTGCTACCCATTTTGCATTCTGAACGAGTGTTCGCTGTAACCCAATCTTGCAAATTTCCAGGTTTACGGGCGAACGACACTGATCTAGCTTTGGCGTACGTAAAATATTTTGGATAATTTATTTTCTGGCTAATTTTGTCCGCTCTTAGTGCTTTGTCAGTTTTCGAAGGTTCAATAATGTAGTCGAAATCCAACATTCTGCTAAATTCACCAGATTCGTCTAGCTTCTCAAGAATGGAACGAATTTCATCTATGTACAATTTAGTCTGCACAACAACTCCTTGTGACATTTGGTTTAATCTCTGAAACTTTTGTTGCTGATCCTTTGTAGCTACACATTATATAAAGAGATTATACATTATTATATGGAGATTGCAATTTGTAACTATTGGACAAGTCACTTATAAGCATTACATATCACCTTAGGGTGACTTACCGAAATATTTCAAAAGGCGAAGTAACCTCGGCTTTTCACCTTTAATGGTGTAGATAGGCTCCTGAAGTCCTAAACTTTTTGAGCCGCTTGTTGCTGCAAATGAATCACAAAGGTATACAAAACCTTGCAATTCCTGCCGCAGTACAGATTCCATTAAGCGTATTGATTCGTCAAGAGGACTGCACGTATCGCCGAAAGCATGCATCATGTTTCTTAAATCTAAAAGTGCAATCAGAACAAGAGCTCAAATTATCACACATTTGTAGACAAGGTTGAACAACATTGCTTTTCTCTCTGGACTATGTGGTTGGTTAACTTAATTACCAGAATCCAGGGAAATATCCTTCTTCATCAAGTTATTTTGTATAGTTTCCAGAGAAATTAGCTGCTTCTTCGGCTCCTTGTCCCTGCTGTTGAGACGAGCACGTTTATTTCCTATGTTAACATTGGGAGATGCAACATTTGCACCCATCGACCCTGCCGCTACCTTGCCCGGTTGTGTCGTTGAGTGAACCCTAACGGAATTGACCGATGTGACCGTTACTGTAGATGCCATTGCATTGGAAGATTGCTAACTATGGGCTAGAAGAGCTGATTCGGTTGCATTAGTAAAAGTTTTACTGTAAAAACAAAGCTTTACAATTTCATTAAATTACTTTCCCTACGAAAATTTCAAAGTTTTGTCAGTAACGGCTAATTAGCAAATTGTAGTAGTAATACAAATGAAAGATGATTTTGTACTCCTTTGTATGGTAACACTTGGCACTTGGCACACTCCTAAGCGTTCATGTCTTTGAGAGTGGAAGAAACTGGCGAAAATGTTTACTCACATTCACTTGTTCAAATTAGCGAACAAAGACTATTTTTCATTCAGACGTCAACTTAACCCACTTCACCTGTAACTATACATCAACGCATAGTTAAAAGAAACTCTTACATCTGACATTCTGACAGCGACAGCAGCGTCGTAATCCTCACCTCACTCTAGAAAGGCAATAAAGTTTGGTTGGACTGGCTGACTGGACGACCGATGACTCTGCTATGCTCTGGACAAATTTTGGATAAGCAAACGCTTTGCTGCATTACATAACTCATAAAACTATAAAACCCTTTTGCGGCCGGAGAGAGAAAGATTTTGCTCACATTTTATACTAAGGTAATATTGCTTTTTATGGTGCTTTGCTTTTTCACTTTACTCTCGTTTCTCATGCCTAGACAATTTTACCACACAAACAAACACAAGCATTGATCATAACCTTTGGCAAATAAATTGGCAAATAATCTTTCTTCAACAATTTTGTCTTGCGTGGCCTGGCCGATGATGATGATGGATTGATTTCAATTTTCGACTTGATAAATAAGTAGGTTGTATCTAATTAAGTGTAATTAACCTATCAAGCCCTATCCCGGGTATATGTGAAATGTTTTAAAAAAACAGGTTTGCTTATACATTTACATAAATGGGGAGGGCCTAAATCGTTTTGTTTTATTTAAAAACGCAGTAGATTCTGAATAAAGCAAAGGGGAAATGAATGAACCTCGAATGTTTTGACAACAATGTCAGGTGCCCTGGTGAATCCTGATAGTTGCCAAATGACGGATATCGCCTAGTTTCGGGTGTTTAAACATTTGAGGGTTGCGCGCCAGGAAACTTGTTCTTAGCAATTGAGCTCTTTTCTTTGTTCAGTTGGGTTGGAGTAGACGAGAGTTTCCCTTCCTTGAGAATACCCGACCCTCGTTTCGCCTTTTTCCTAGGCACTCCACTTTTCACGTTTGTTTGCTTAATTTCGCTTCGACATGGCAAAATGATGGGACGACGGAACACAATAATAGCTTTTAAGTATTGATGATGAATGATTTGGGAAAATGCTTTTGACATGCAATAGTTCATCAGAAATGCTTCCAGCACACAAAGTCACCTCATATCATGGACGCAGTCGTGCTGATTGTCGTGACCACAAACCAATTTATGGATTTTATAATGTCGTCGGAACATGAGTAACCGCCATCAACAACGGCAAAAAAGTGCCAGTTTTCTTCTTTCGTGGAGATTCCCGCTGTTGAGTGATGGAAGCAAGTAAAAATGTACAACTTTCTCATTATGTATTATCATATCATCATGATTCATGACATACATGACACAACAACACGCATTTGATACTCCTGGAAAAAGTAGAGCGGAATGAGCGATGAGGAAAGGGTTACGGGTTACTTTACTTATGGTTTAGTAGTGCCACAATTGACTACCATTAATAGTGTATTAGTCAAGTAAAGTAAGTCACCAACCACCACCGATTGCAGTTTTGTGGACTCCGACTCCAAACCTTTGTGCAAATGTTGCCAAGGACATATTAATAAATAGCTGCGTTACCTACTTACGACTTTTAGGTACGTGTACTACAACACATTATGATAATTTTACATTGTCAATCCTAATAAAAGAATTTGTATTTAGTTTAGTAACTGGTAGACCGTTTTTATAGTGTATTTTTCTATTTACATCGTACATGGTGAAAGGTGACAAAAGTAGATCGCTGAAATGATTTCCATATTATGCTAATTCTAGTGGGAGATGCTTTTAAAAATCTATGGCGGTGTGTTGAGCCATCCACAAAGACAAAATCGATTATTATTTTATATTTTTTATTTACTAATCTGTCTTTAAGTAGTAGTAAAAGTAGAGTAGAATGGTTTTGTCTGATTATACAAAATGCGAATTCATTTCTAAGCAGCCTTGAATTAAACATACGAATCATTGCATTATAAATTTTAATATGGTATAAATATTGAGAAGCGATTTAACAAATGTTCAGTTGAAAGACATTTGTATTCTCAATTAAATTTAACTCCAGTAAAGTGAATAGGATAGGTATAGAAATTGAATATTAATGGTGGAGTTGAAATGAAAGTCATAATATTTCAAAATGATGCCGTATGAAAAGTACGGGGCTTTAATATTGTATCAAATACATAGTTCCATTAATAGTTTCTACTTAAGTTCACGTACTCCTATAGGTTTATATATCGACTCTGAACGTCTTATTCTTATTTCTTTTTTAATTCAGAGATAAACTCCATTAAGTCTGTAAATGTAATAATTTATTCAAGAGGCTCCTCCCTAGTGGTTCTGCAAGCTATAAACACGGAACATTCTTTAGGTTTACTTTTGGTTATCTACTGTCCTAAAAAATCGAAGGTCCATAAAGTATCTTTTGATCTTGAAATTCATATTATGAAGAAATTCAAACCCCAACTATGAATTTGTAATAATTATGTTTCTGCATTCGCTGAAATTGCCATGAAAGGTTTTCACTATCGGCTTCAAGTGCAAGAGTAACTTCTCTCCATGTTTCGTTTATAGTAAATTCAGGGCTGTTTCACAGAAACGAGTTCCTTGTTTATACACACCGAAAAATATTTATTCTGTAAGAAAGATAGTAAATTTGTGCACGTTATCCAAACTAACGCTTTCAACTCAATAGCGGCGCTAGGCAGAGCAAAACAGGGTTTTCTCCATTCTGCCTCACAACATGTGGAATTTATAAACGAGAATTACCCTTTCACTCCATAATGGAGTTTCCATTCAGTTGTGCGTTATATAAACCCTATTTGTTTCTTCAATCAAACCATTTAGAGTTTTTTAAATACAATAAAATATTTTGACAATATGAATAAAAGTTTGTTCATTTTATGTATGTCGACTTTTTCGGTTTCAAGAGTTACAATGCACATTGCACCTTTGCGTGCTACCTATACATTCAAATTCGCATTTTTCTAAATATGTTTTCTTGTCTGGTGACAGTTATATAAATTCTAGATTTTGATTTCATCATACACTTTTATGTTCATGTGTATTTAAGTAAAGCATTCGATTAAAACGGGAAATGATTACCTCACAATATTATGTCCTTTAATATAAGGATTTAGACGACGGACATTTCATAAGGGAAAAGTTCTTTTGTAGGCATTTCATTGGAAATTAGTGCTGTTAAGAGTTGTGAGAATGCTGAGCAGGTAAACAGGATTTCGCATAATATCAAAATGTGAGACTGTATTCTAGTATTACGTTTAAGAGTAATGAAGTGCATTGTAAAATAATAATGATTAGGCGTTTTAATACTTCCTCTGTAAAAAGCAGATAAGCATAATTCTTCTCGCTGTTTATCCCCGCCACTCTGCATAAATATAGCAAAATCATTTCATCCATCCATTACACTGGAATAGGTTCATCAACTGTAATAATTCGATTGAATGACACAAGCGGTGATAGTGAAATGGTGAAATGCTCCAACCATAAATAAAATACCGACCACAGCCTTACGTATGCAAATGTGTGGAATATTTTATCCTCCTAAATGCCAACATTTCTCCAAAGCTACATTCGTAAAAGTAAAATTTTCTCTCTAATTTTTTACCTAGCCACTATGAGGAATACCTATCCTACATTTCTTAGCTCAAGTAGGGTATCGGACATGACTACACCGAGTTGTAAGATTGTATTGTGACTGCTTGCTTTTAAATTGACGGATATTATGGTTCAGTTGGAAATCAACAGTGGTATTTACAGGAAACCCTTTTTCAGTTAGTAGTCTCCGGTTGAACCCGTCACAGCCATGACGGTTCATTACCGTGCTCTACTACACCACACTTCGGACGAACAACGCTGTGAATTTTGTGACTTTCCATACTTCAATTCTGTCGTAAATTGTTTTCAGTTTTCAAACATCCTAACTGCCTATTCATTATTTTCTTAAAAATAAAAGAGGATTGTATCAAGGAATTTACTTTAATAACTTTTTTTATTTCGAAAAACAAACCACGCAGTCGTTGGTTTCAGAACAAAAAATAAACGTTTGTATCATTTAATTGTATAAACTTATTGGCCACAATTACAGTTTAAAAAATATCCTAGGAATCTGTTGAAATCGAAAACACTGTTTTTAATAAAACCAACAATTTGTTGCGAGTCCACTCTATAATCAATATTTAAATTAAGGAAGTCAATTTGGCGTAGCAGTTTAGTTTTTATTGTAGTTTCAGTGTGGTATTACTGTAGTTGGGAATTGGGTGTTGTGCCGGGATTATTGTACAACATTACAACATTCTGTAAATTTGAATTGTTAGCTATATGTAAAAATGAGTTTTTTCCGATTTTATTTTTTAAAAAAAAGTTCAATAACTTCATATGATCAAGAAAAAAGTTTCATACTTTTCATTCAAAATAAGGGTCAATCAGAGTGTTAGCCAGTCCATTAATATTTGCAAAAAGTCTTTGTCTATTGTACACTCTAAGTAAATGGAAGGAACAGTAAAATTACAGATTATTTACTGTAACTAAACTGTTTTAAAATATTACAAACCAATAGAAAAGGGCATGGGACAAAATAAAGACAAAACGTCGAATCTTCAAACCTTTTAAAAATGCTCAGGTGTTCTACTGAGAGACTACTGAGAACTTAGTGCACTTCAACAATAATCGTTTTCGACATCAACTAGTAGCTGAGAAAGAAAAGAAAACGATTGAGCAGATAATGTCAAAACACAAAAAGGAAATAAAAGAATAGCAATTATATTTGTTCGACAGTTTGTCATTCACGTCTACATTAAACAAGACAAAAAAACGCAAGGGCAAATATGCTAGGCAGAAACTCCATTCTTCAACTTAAATGTCATAGAATTATTGTCTCTTTTATTAATACTTGTGTATGTATGTGACTGTCTCATTTTGGTGAGGTAGAGCGCATTTGTAACAGTTCTGCTTATGTCTGCCACTTCGACATTAACTCCCGCTGCGATTGTTTTTTGGTAGTACATTGTAATACAATGATTGAATACTCGAGAAAAATATTATCTTCAATTACTCAAAAGAAACAATTTTGTTTCCGATAAGAATAGATTCATTGAAAAACATTCAATTCAATTGTGCCACAGTTTGAAATTTACAGGATGTAGACACGAAGAATCAGACAGCAATATTAAATTCCACAATTCATGTAGAAGGAACAAAAGATATGTCCCAGTCTAAAACAGTATAAAGATTGCGTAAATTTGGTTGACGTAGTTTGTAGACTTCAATTCATTAAAACTAAAAAGTCCTTAACAAAACTTCTCCTTACTTTCTTTTTGTCTGTAGATAATTGATCTTCACACGAATAGTGTTTCTGGACAATGAAACTGCTATGACGGCGGAGTTTTTCTTATTTGTCAAGACATGAGACACTAAATGACACATTTCATGTGAATGCAATGCATGCAAGAATGGGTTTCATCCCGTCCCACAAACGATATTAACTTCTATAAATTGTGTACTTCGGTGATGTATGTGACATTAACTATTTGAATAAGGTCGGGAATAAAGAGATTTTGTGATGTTCCCTTCCCGATGTTGTTACTTACGTAAATTATAAAATTTATATTTTATGGAAGTTACATATGTGGCAAGAAAGACAAAGGTGAACCAATATCCGCACGCATTGCAGAAAGGATTTTGTTGTGCACATAAAACATATTAAAGTTATAGTTATAATCGCTGTTTGTTTGTTACTGACATTAGTTCCCACTCTCAACATGACAATATAGTGAAAGCGTGTGCGACACTCGGTCGGTGATTCAGTGTTTCCTCAAGCGACGAGCATTTTACAGGACGGGATAAAGTGAGAGAGCTGTCCAACTTTAATAAGTCCATCACCACCACCGCCTCTCCACTGTAATAAGAAGTCAAAAAGAAACGTAAGCAGGTGCTCCTGTTATGATACGTTTATTAGCTAACGGTGCTGAGAAAAGAGGAGGATCGCTAGCGCGTGAATATAGGTGAAAGTGGGTGTATATGGGGAAAAGGTTTAGTATATGATACTCACAAATGACAATGACTGCGTTGGCCCGTAAGGGATTGTTTGCAATGGCTCACGCCATCCCTGTCCACAATTGCGCAATGCCCTTCTCCCAGTTTGCAGATCCATTGTCGGCAGTAGCAGCAAAAAGTGAAGCAGGGACACTAGAAATGGCTACTATCTCTTGCTTGTGGCAGTGCATTAAAATTTACTCCACAAATTGTAAAAGTGTGTCAGTTTGGGAAAACGCTTTAATCAAGAATGGCAAGATTGTGTTAGTGTCGCCCTCCCAGTTAGCTCGTACCCAGTGTTTATTGAGTGATGTCTTTGGAGAACCAGGATGGGAACAATGTCCAAAATCGTTACCCTCAACCTCATCCCCAGTCTCTCTCGCAGCCATCATTGGCGCAATCTTCTAGAGAGCCCATATCAACTGCAAATACACCGTTGGCCGGTTCAACTGTTTCAGACTTTCTTGGAAGCATTCGGTCAGAAGAGCAAGAGAAAGACTCGAGCAAAAATAAAAACAGTAATAACGCTAATGACAGTGAATTACCGCAAGAAAATCAAGATAGTTTGTCTATTGACATAGATGAGGAGCTGGCGAGACTAGATTTAGAAACTTTTGACGACTTTGCATGTTCAGCGGCAAGTAGTAATCACGACAAAGAACAACACAGCAGTAATAGTCTTAACTTCCTTAGCAAAGCGGAACAAAGTGCGGCAGAAAGTAAAGCAGAGGAAAAGCGTGAAAAAGAAGGGTTAAATAATAAAAGCAAATATGATGGAGTAAACAAACTAGGAGAAAGCAATGGTCGTACAGAGAATGTCTCATATAAGGAGAAACGCGAAAAATTGCCTCCTGCAGTTGCCTTTCTCGCGAAGAATAAAAATTCACCTGATAATTTTATATTGCTCTCGGATCAGCCCATTTTTAATTCATTCGAAAAACTGAAAGAATCCACTTCCAAAAGTACTGACATGGATCGTAACAATAAGGTTCAAGTGAATGGCTCCGCCATCCAACCAGGCCCTTCCAGATCTGTTGGCTCGAGATCTGAACTTACAATTCCAGGTCAGTCTTTGTCACTTTAATACACTATTAAACTATTGCTAATCATGTTCAGAGATGAAGTGAGAAAGGCAAATGAATGACAGTATTTGTACAACGATCCAACCGTAAACATTACATTTTTACAGGAAGTGTTCAGGATACCACCGCATTACGAACCGAGCTGCTTGCTGCAGTAGAACAAAACAAGCTTGAGAAAGCGCGTAGAATATTAAAAGCTGGTGTAGACGCGAATGCCGTTTGTGATGATAAGGGTAGATTTCCTATCCATATTGCTGCTTTCTCCGGCTTTACAAACATGGTAAATTTTCATTATTTCTTTTTTCTGTACAACCGGAATTGTTAACTGCTAAACTAATGCCGATTGATGTAATTGATGAATTGCGACGCGGCATAGTGTAAACTACTCTTGGACCACGGTGCACAAAAGGACCAGCCGGACACCGCTCTAGAAAGAACGCCATTGTTGTATGCTGCTGCAACATCTCCAGAGACATTAAAGTTGCTGTTAGGATACAAGGCCGATATTCATGCCAAAAATAAGTTTGGTGCTGGCTCCCTTCATTATGCAGCCGGCGCTAGTAAGTTAAATCCATTAAAGTATTTTTATTGATTTCGTGGTTCATAATATGGGTTGCAATAAACTGGAACATAAACGTTCATGAACGGCAATTCAATGCGATCGGATATTATTCGGTTAATATTTAATGGTACATGGTTCGAATGTTAATTTAAAAAAATAAATAGCGCCAGTGAAACCAGAGGATATGCGATCCATTATTATTGTATATGCATTATTGAAGCGATCAAATATTTGCAATTTCCGAACAGGTCAAGGGGAGTGTTGCCGAATTTTGGCATCGGCGGGTTGTGATGTAAATCAAAGGGATCGACAAAAGATGACCCCTCTTCACATGGCAGCAAGAGTGGATGACATTTGGAGTATTGAGGTAAAGCAACTGATCCTTACACTTTGCACATCGATTCCCGAATTCCACAACTGAAAAACAGCAATTATTACTATTCGCTGCCGTAACTTGTTGTACTGACCACTGTATGCCATAATATAATGGCACTCATTCACAATATTCAAATTATATTTATTTTAAAAGTATATTGTGATGACGTTTGTTCGTTATATCATAATAAATGGTCGATCATCAATGAATGACGCTAATAACATGCTGATGCATTGTTGCATTCTAAGATGCATTCTAACGCTACAATGTATCAGGCATTTAAGGTAGGGGCGTCGGTGGATGGTTTCCAAAGAAAATGCACGGAATGATAGTGATTTGTTTGTTTCACTCTAATATTTTTATGCTTCATAATATTCTAACTTTAACCTACCTTCAGCATTAGAGTCGTAGCCACTACCACATATTCATTGCGATTGTGAGTGGATATTAATATACTGACTGGGAATGGGAATAAGAATTAAATTTAAGCCACGTAGTTAGTTGGTAAAATGAGGAGGAAGTTAGATTATACAACAACGCATGTGCATGTATGTGCCTAAGGAAAAGAAATGGACTCAGGCGAAGAAATATGGCGAAATTGTGTCTATTGCAAAGTGTGATTGAAGGTGAGAAGCTTTTTGGCTCTGCTTCCCATTGGCCTTATTCTGATGCTTATTTTCACTGAACTACGTCAGGAAAGTGATATAAGGCTGGAAACAAAAAAGCTTGCCCCGTTGTAATACGCAAAACGCTCGTCGTCCTATATTGACAGTTCAATCAACGAATAATTCATGACTGCATGAGTCAGGGAAATTGATTTTTCCCCACGTACATTGTAGAAACCGGAGCAGGGCAAAGGACATTCGTGATAGTGAAATACAAACCCTCCTATGTACTTATTTTCTCGTGCCAGTATCTATTTTATTCAACAAAAGGAAATGCCCACCCTTTTTAGGTAGGATGAGCCTGAGCCAAACTAACTGGCTAAGTTAATGTGCAAAACTGTCCGATGTTTTGAGGTGTACCTATATTTACGATATTATGTTACTGCACGTCCACCTAGCCACTTTATTTCATGATTTCTTCTCGATGGCCATGTGGATTTAAATTCACGGTTGCTTTGTCTACTCAATATCTTTTGTACGTTAAGATTATTACCCGTGATATTCGCATTATGCACACTTCTACTGCTTGTTTGACACTGATACAAAAAACGCGAGCAAATTACATTGCTCTTGTAGCAGGGGTTCCATGAATGCGATTGTGTTCGCTTTCCAAAAACATTAATTAGCAAAATGAGTCTGCGGTAATTATTCATGAAAAGCATTTGTAAATAAATGTCAACCGCAGAGTATTTAACGACACAAACGATTAATAGTATTTTATTGTCAAAAGTGAAGGATTGCATGTCGCTGAGTACAACAAGGTGGATAATTAGGTCCTACAAAAATGTTTTAGGTAATACAATATAAGAAAAGAAAGTAGTGTTTGGTAGGTACGCATAGCGTTTATTCATTATTATCATATTTACACGGGGAAAGTTCAGGTGGTGGAGGAAATTAGCTTAAGTACATAATTGAATGACAATTGCGTTTGGGCATAGAAGAAATGTCTGAAATATTTTCAACAATTGAGCCTTCATAAATAAATGCACTACGCCTATTGTTTGCTTATGGTTTGCAGGTGTTGCTAGAGTTTAACGCCGATGTTCACGCCAGAGACGTTTTAGGAAAAACCTCTCTTATGGTGAGTTTACCAATCTCTTAATGCCCCAAAACATTTTTGTTTTCCCCAAAGTAAATGTCGGCCATTCTTCTCATACATAAAGACCAACTTTTAATTCATTCAACAAGTACATACATAACAAAGATTATTTAATCGTTATTCGCTTAGCATGCTGCCGAAACTTCTGAAGGAATGATTTCCGATTACAAAAAGATGGGCGCCACATTTCGCAGACTGGTAGCAGCTGGAGTTAATGTAAACGCAACGGACCATGACGGAAAGAATGCGCTATATTATGCTATCCAGGTAAATAAATAGGATGTAATTGTCGAAGTAAATGAAGTAATTCTTGAAGAAATGTAACAAAAGAAAGAGGGAGCTGGCGATTTTACTACTTTATGACCTAAACATGGAGAAAGTTTCATAAGAAAGTATCATTCAACAAATTGTTTTCGCATTTATTTTGCCAACAGACGGGGTCCCCCGAAGCGGTTACGATTCTTCATGAATTGGGTGCGGAACTTATTGACGGTGTCAGCCTGCTCACAATGGGAAAGAGATTCCCCTCCCTGATTCGTCCCTTTCTAGATAAATGCGTGTCCTCGAATGTTGACACGTGTGATGCGGAATCAAAACATTTCTACATCCAATTCGATTACACGTGCTTAACATTTTACCCAAAAGACATACCTGACGAAAAGTTGCTCACCATGCAGCACCGCGATGAAACGGAGTCCGTTCTCGCTGAAATGGGAGTTCTGCATGGCCTGACGAGGTGCAAAGATAGTAGCATTTTAAGTCACCCAGTCTGTGAAAGTCTACTTAGGTTGAAGTGGAAGAAAGTGAAATGGTACCTGTACCTGGACATGCTTCTTTTCGCCGTTTTCCTTGCCTTCCTTACTGCTGTAATATTCATGGAGTATGAATCTGATAGTACTGAAGCCTCAGAAACCGACAATTTCACCCTGCTCAATTCTGGGAATCATACAAGAGCCACCGGACTGGCTCATAGCCATCGATCAAGTTACTGTATGGACAGCACGAGAAATATTGTTGTGTGGGTCATTTTATGGGTACTTACGGCGTGCCTGGGAATCAGAGAAATGGTGCAATTAATTCAGGCCCCTTTACACTACGTGGTCCAAGTAGGTCCCACTCAAGCTCTTTCTGTTTCATGTGTATTTGCCTTCTTGGCCATAGGTTTAAAAAAATAAATGTTTCCGTTGAACAAAATCTACAGGTTGAAAATATGCTGGAGCTCGTACTAGTCTTTTCTGTGGCAATGCTATCCTTGGCTGAGTGCGGCGTTCAGAGTTTTGTCAACGCAAGAGATCATTTTGCAGCCGTGTGCTTAATTGTTGGCTGGACAATCCAGGTAAATCACACTGCTCAAAGCATCATGCCCTTAAAACACATATTATGCAAGGCACGGGTTTGTAGACAATATCCTCGGAAAGTTATGAGTGAAAGTTATCATTGTTTCATTTACGGAACGCAGTTTTAGTATTAATACCATTTTCCCCACAGGTTACTCTGTATGGAAAAATTCCAGTGTTTGGAGTTTACATCAGAATGTTTGCTGCTGTGGCTGTCAATATTCTCAAATGCTTGTTTACTTATTTGGGTCTTTTGTTCGCCTTCAGCCTTACACTTCATTTCCTCTTCCGCCAGCAAAAGGAATTTGACAGCGTCGGCTTCACTTTTCTTAAGGTATTCAATCATTTATACGCCCAACGTTCATTGGTTTACTTTGCTATGTTGCTATTGTCACTTTCACAACACTGAGAAAAACTTTGAAATTTTCAATTGTAGACTTTCGCCATGATTATGTATTTATTTATTTATTTTAGAATTTTATTACACGTTAGAAACTACAGAATTTTGCTTTAATAGGCTTTGAATCACAGCCTTTGATCCTCAGCTTAAACAGTAACATCACATAAACAATGCGAATAACCATCAAAAGTAATTAATAAACTAGAGGATTAGCACAAAAGTAATTATTAAATTAGAGGCTGAGCACAAAAGTAATTAATAAATTAGAGGATTAGCACAAAATTGATTAGATACATTTAGTCTTAGGTTACTTTTGTAGTTAAGTAAGAAATAGTTACTTCCTATTCATAAGTAACGTGAAGGCATCTACCCTTGTTCCACCAGATTTAGTACTTGATGACGAAGTGGAAGAACCTGAAGTTGCAGCTTCTGCAGCCTTCTTCCCCGGTGGTACTTTCTTCAGTGAACTCTTTCCTTTTTTATTATTTTCATTTGCATTCTTACGCTGTCTTGTGCGAATGCTACCTACTCCTGTCTCCATTTCCGTGTCAATGAAGAGATCAAAAAATGGTTTAAATGGTGGCAAGATTGATTTGTCATCAATCGCTGGCATGTAGTTAGGATTACGAACTCCGTTGATTGTGCTAATAATTAGTTTGTCCAAATCGCAGGAGACCCCACTTTCTTCAAGCAACCTGAACCGATCATAGATCGGGTCATTCTCATTCTCGTCAGCATATTCGTCTTCGTAGTTGGATACACTACGACGTCCACGAATATGAAGACCATCTAAATTTCTGTAAAGGAAAACCTTTCCAACGCGGTATGGCACAGGGACATTAGACTCGTTCAAATATACAATCTTATCCTTCGGTGGGAGGAGGAGTAGGGTGATGATAATAACGGCCCAGTTGTCTACCGCTATGTTTTTTCCCTCTTCTTCAAACGTTGACACCTGTCTATTAACCTCCTGAGTCAGGGGTATACAATTCGGCATTACGAATGTTCGAGCTTTTGCTTTCTTGTCCTTGCAATAATTGCCTGCAGCGGCGACATGACCAAACTGATATTTTGTGCCGTCATAGTCAAGGGGGTGAGCTTGCATGTCTATAAAAACAACAAAAGCAAGTTGTAGACAAGAATTGTAATTTCTCTTGGAAGTGAACAAATCATTAGGTAGCTTTTATTATTATAATTGATTATATGTATAATTTCAACAAAACTCACCGAAATCATGGTGCACATCACGGATGAAGTGTAGCTTCGCCCCCACGAATAGCTCAACCGTCTTGTTCATTCCACGAACGTCAGTTTGTCTTATGCACTCAAACGCTGCTTTTGCAATCGGAAATTCCTCATGCTGACGGACTACATACCTACCATAGGAGAGATCCGAATCCTCGAATGAGATCACACCTGCAAACTGTTTATGCAAACCATGTATTTTAATCAATTGTCATGCTTACAACATGGAAAGTATAGTTCAATATCTCTTTATGAAGTATTGACATTTAACTTACCTCTATTTTGATCTCATCTGTAACCTTTCGGTTACAATATTCTCGTATTGTCTTTGGAATCTCTGCATTACTGGTACTCAAGTAATTGTTGTCTGCATTTTTGTGAAGCTGATCGTGGTGCGCCCAACTCTTGTAATTTGGAAATTCAATAACACAAATCTCACACTGTTTTGCTCCACCGTGAAAGCTGCACTCATGAGATGATCTATTTGCTTTTGATTCAAACGTTTTTTTACACCCTTTTCTGCAAGTGAAAGCCATTTTACAAAATGGAATACCGAAACTTTAACTTTTATAACTCTAAATTAATTTCTACACGAGGGATAGGATTTTGTTGCTTTTATTCGCTCCAAAAGACTGGAATGCTACCCCAGTTAACTAGTTGAACGCTTTGTTTGTGAAATGTACGAGGGAATTTATTTTCCAAACGCAACTGTCGAAGACGCTTCTGATTAGGCTGCACTGCAAAAGTTACAATTTTGAAAAAAGCCGCCAGGGCTGCAGTCGCTCTTGAATACGAGGCTAAGGGTGAGGTGCAATTCCTGTTCATCCATCATTTCATTTACCTTTCAATGTTTCTATTTTCATTGTAGATGTTCGCTATGATGGTGGGAGAGATTGAATTGGCGAGGACATTTATTGACAACAGGGATAATACGTACATTGTACCGTTCACTAGTCATTTAATGTTTGCTCTCTTCATAATTTTTATATCCGTCATTTTAATGAGCCTTTTAGTCGCTTTAGCAGTTTGCGATATATCGAGTATGCAGAGGGAAGGCGAGTACATGCAGCTCGTTCAACAAGTAAAGGTACGTCTTTAACTTGGGTCATTATTGAATCGTTTTCTTCTATTTATTTAATTTATGTACATTTTCAGACGTTTTATGAGTAATGATTTAACAAAGGTTATTTAACAAATTAATATTGTAATTAATTGGATATTGTAGGTGGCCAGTCAGTTAGAAGATGCTTTGCAACACAGAGGACTGCTTTATCCACAATTTGGCATGAAAGATCATCGAGCTTTACATCAGCGTAAAGGTGTTATATTTCCCAACCTGAAAGATCACGGGAAGCTTGGCAAAGATGCATTGGAAATTGTAATTACCCTTCATGCCAAAAAACTGGATGCGTCCAATGCAAATGCTATATCGCAGCAAATTCATAAGGATGACAAAGATAATATGGGGAAACCTCTTAATAGCAGGGCTGCAAACGAAATGGCAGATGACTTATTGCAGAAATTGAAAGCAAAAATGGAAATGTAATTTATTCAATAATGAAAACTCGACTTTTAATGCTTTTTATGAAAAAATTAAAAGAATTTTGCAAATGACGCTTATTTTTTTAAAAATCATTCGTGAAGGTACGCTGTTGATGTAGAGAAACGAAACGACCTGTTCTTCCAAGAATTTCGAGGGAGCCATGAGAGGGGAAACATGCTTCTGAATCGGGAAATGCTTTCAATTAAGAATCAACTTGAAGAATTTCAAAGTACCTTACGAGAGTTGTCTGGTGCCGTTAAGCAACTTGCGGAACGTTCCATGTATGAATCATCATCGTCACCAACCCAGGAAGTTAAGCGGTACAGATCCATTGATGCTGGCACCGGAACAGATTTTAATCCTACAAGTCCCGAGTTGGAAGCCACAACATCAACTCAGTCATCCCCTGAGCCCCATCGTACAAACACTTCTAGCCCTACCAGAAATCTCTCGGCATCCCCACTCCCCCACGAGAGACAGTAGAATCTATATTAGCGTTTAAGTCATCGTCACTTTGTTTGATGGTTTAACTTAACCTTTGAAATGCGTCGTTTACAGTGGATAAAGATTTTCTGAACAAATTTTTTAAGTAAAGAATTACAAGAAAAATAAAGAATACCGATTCTATGATTTCCACATTGCAGGGTTCATTATAAATGATTAAAGTGTGTTGCAAGATATTCCTTTACTCTGTGACAGTGGAGTTCTATTTCCCAATTCCACCTTCCTACCTGAGGGGTAACTTTTAAGTTTTAACTTTACCTACAGCAATCTATTGATGGATTTAAGTGTGATCGTTGTCGGTTGTGATTGTGATTAATTAACGTGTTATTCATTAAAATAAATAGTATTTTGAAAGATTTAGAATAATCAACAAATCAACCGAGAAACTCTAGATATAAAACAAAAATGCACTGCACAGTAGTTTTGATATATTTTCATAGTACTTCTACGATTTGCGTTTATTACATTGTAACGTAAGAACTATAGTGTATATTCATTCATAATCAGTTTTGATTACATTATTTCACCATAAAGCTAACCATTCATTAATGAAATATTTGAATTTGATGAATGTGTCTTGGAAATAAATAAAACAGAGAATATTACAAAGTGTATGCAATGACATACAATGACATTTATGCTTCAAACACATCATTATTTGGTCAGACTTAGATTACTCCATTATTATTTTGAAGCTTCCAGTTGAATCGGTTGTTCTGGCGGCGGCCCACTCACGCTATCGATCGAATTGTGCCTCCCACGGTAATACTTCCCATCTTTACCTATCGCATAATTATAATCAATTTCGTAGGCGAGAGCTTTCTCAATGACTGCATCTAAATCTTCTAATTTGATAACATGTTTTAACCGCTCCTGAAAAGAAAACATGAATAAAAAATAATTTAAGATCCAGTATTCCAGTCCACTCATTTAAAAAAATAATTTTCAAAGAATGGAAATTAATATTTACCAATTGAGTTTGCATTTCTTTCTCATTTTCTTCTAACAGCTGCAGTTCTTCTTCTTCCTTTTGATGTCTTTCTTCTATAATTTGCTGCTCAATCTGATTCCATTCTTCAATCACAGCGACTTCTCTTATTTTTCGGACCCTTTCATTTTCAGCCTCGTTTATCTTGAATATTCGTTCCAGCTCTACCTCCTCACTGACTTGTTTCGCTGCCTTTTGCATTTCAATTTCATGTTCTCTAGATATGTTGTCCTGGTACTCCCTGCAATTAATTGAAATTAACTAATTGAAGAATGTATAATGTATAATATTGCACATGGTTGAACACTCCTTGCAATTAGAAACTAAGCAGATTTTATACTATTTGCGTTAAATAGAACTGTGAGGTAGGGAACATGAAAGCAAGGAAACTGTGAGTGAAAGCGAATCATCAGAAACTAATTAATCAACTTACCACAATGACCTAGTGTACAGTTTGTACGTTGCGTACAGTGCTTTAATTTCTTCAGTTTCATACTTTGGAGGAGCTTCAAACACAATATTTTTGTACATCTTGCTTTTCGCAATGGGAAGCCATCGCGGCTTCTTATAATGGCGAACACTCTCCAGTTTCAAACAATTCTGGAGATTCGACAGTTTGGGATTCCGCATTCCATTTTTTGCACTAGTTTGAAGCACACAAAACATTTTGACGAATGGTCGTGAAAAATGAATTCTATACTTTACTGTCAAATCAAATGTTCAAAGTTTTATATCAATTTCACTAAATTAATCAATGCATTTAACAATCTATAAATGCATTATTAACTTTAATCTAACTTATAAAATTATCAAAATTATCATTCAAAAAACTCTGATTGTTGATGTCAATATCACCGAATTCTGAAAGCATTGCATTGAACAACTGCAGCTGTTTCGCCGCTACTTTGGTTCAAGGGAACTGGGCCATGTTGAGACCAGTGCGGTGTGTATCTAAACGACCGATTCTTTTAATTTTCCTTTTTGTTTTGGATAAATAAATGACTTGATGGCGCACAAAGAAACAGACTTCATGTTGTTTATCAGAGAATGGATTTGTTGTTTATGTTTGATTTAGCCATTTAACCGCAATCCAAGTGTTACTTCATCATAGCGATGTTGTTTATTGAATTGACTTAATTTTATTTTTTACCAAGAAAATATATTCGAGTTTATGTTTACAAGAAGATGTAATAATGTAGAAAGCTTTAACATGTAACTGAACTTATTTATATTATAACAAGTGTATTGCTATGCTTGAATCAAAAAAGTTTGGGTTTTATATTTTCTGTTCTTCTGTTCAACATTGTTGATCATTATAACTGTAACCTACAATTGGTTATATTTATATACAAAAATTACAAGTAATGACATAACTGACATTTGATGAAGGCATTGAACTTACAATTAGACAGTCGTCTTTAAATTATTTTGTAAGGTTATATTAGAAAAATCTAGTACATTTCATCATTTATCCCGGTGTCGTGTAAATAGGACATTCCGCGAAGTTTTAATGCTTCGCTTCGTTTCAGTTCCTTAATAGCTCTGTCCTCCTGTTCCTCCCGTTGAGCAGCTAAAATGGTGTCCACTGCGACACATTTTAAACTCGAGTTTTCTTCCTTCTCTTTGTCCTAAGGGAAAGTCA
>VYYJ01001187.1:0-34853 GCA_021029165.1 Cyphoderus albinus | reverse complement strand
ACCATTATTTTTCATTATTTACCACTTGGCGCCCTCCGATAAAATACCGTTATTTACCACCCTTACCGTTATTTACCACTCTCTTTTATATACCACGTGCCATCTCTGCCCTCATCTCATCACCATCAGTTCCCACATTTCGCTAGTGATCATTGCTATAACCGTATTGCCATTATTGCAATTCTTTTCACTCAGCGTAAATGATTTTTACGAGTAACCGTTATGTATACAGATATAATTTTATTACAACATCGCCGAAAGTTTCGTCAGGTTTTGAAGAAAATTGTAGGTGTTCTGTTCTTTTATTGCTTTACAAAGATTTTCGCATGGTTGGCAGTTGAATGAAAAATGTCCTAGGTTGATGGTGGCAATTTCAAATCTCAACAATGATCATCCGCAAATATCTCGCGGAGAAAGGAAGGAAGCAGACAGAAACTGTCAGCCGCGATATTGTGTGTGTGTGAATGTGAAGCTGTTGTGTTGTGAAGAGAGGAGTGAGGAGTGAAAAGAAAGAGGCAAACTTTTCGCTAATAGTGGTCTTGTCAAATAAATGAAATTCTCAGCGAAAATAATATTTCTGAACGTGTGTATTGGTACTTATAGCTGGAAAGTCATTCTTGTGTGAGGTTTCTGTAATTTGAAAATCATGCTTCTTTGAGCACTTTACTTACTTCAGACTCAGGGCTTTACACGAATACTTGTCTGTCTAAATTCCATGAAATACGAACAAAGAAAGCTGCTTCCATGCGTTTTGTTTTACAGTTTTGAAACTGGCTATAAGATTGTAGGCATACGGCAGCTGGGATTCGGAGGTAAGGCGACGTAATATTAATACGGAGTATCAGGAATAGCAGAAAACAGCAGTTGGCAGCTTCGGTTTGAATTGGCATCGATCGCTCACTTCAATAAAATCTGAGCGGATGCACAACATATGTGACATAGGCAGGCAGACGACAGATTGAGTGAGTTGCATCCACAATTCATAGCCTTTTTGCTCGCTACAAATTTGTCACGGCACTCGAAATGGAATCAAACTCACGTTTTGCTTTCGTCAATACCATATTTTATTATAATGGAATGTGGCCGAAAATTGTGCGATTCCCACAAAATGGATGGCATCTAACATGTGGTAAAAACAATTCCCCTTTCACAACCATTCCATTGGTAATAATTAACAACTACTGTGAGAGTCGCAGAGTTCACAACATAAAACACAATGTAATTTAATGAAAATAAAAGTGGAAGCTTTGATTGCTAGTCAATAGTTTGCCAAACTTTCACTCACATTACGCCCACGATGTACGGAGAGAAAAACGTGTGACAATCTGTGTTGTCAGTTTGGTTGTTTCGCGGTTTCTTTGATAAGAACTATTAGAGTGACAAGGGTAAATTCTCAAGCCACTTCATGAGGCACGGCGGAATTCACACCAGAATGCGGAAATAGGCAGTAATTTCCAAAATTTGTACATCGCGTCGCACTAAGCCGTGAATATAAATAAGGGAAAGACTGGAATTAGTGCGGGGTATTATTTCAATTCTGGTCGAAAGTTGAAGATAATTTTAACCTGGTTTTCTCTCCTATCAAGTTGGTTGGCGCGTGTCTTAACTTTCTGGTTTACCTATTAATACTGGAGGACTGGTGGAATGTCTTGGTTCAGGGAGACTCTAGACGAAATGCGGGGTTTACCCAGATGTGAATCGGACCAGAGGACATGTTTCCATTTTCTGGTGAAATGCCCAATTTTCATATATGTAGCTCTCATTCAGATTGCAAATTGGCTGAGTGTGCACTATTCGTTGCTCGCTACACCTTCCAGAGTCAGCATTGCCCTGAGTATATCCCTAACATTTGAGTGTGTCAAACTTCGGATTTGTGTGCTGAATCTGAGTGAAACTGAAAAATACATCTGCAACTCTTGAGTGTGTCAAACTTCAGCTCTGTTCTGTTGAATGAATGAGACTGAAAAATATATTGTAACACTTGAATGTGTCAAACTTCAGAACTGCTGAATGAGTGAGACTAAAAAATGAACCAACTGCCTTCTGGATATAATGTGTTTAGTAAGGAAGGAATTTCATAAATTGTACACGCTGCTGCATCCGACCTGGAGAAGGAAGTGGTTACTGCCGCTCTCCACGAAAATGAGAAATATTACACTTAGGCATGGAGTGTGATGTAACAAAGTTTGTAACATAAGCAAAATTGTTGTCACTTGATAGGAAACTTGGAGTACGTACAAGTAAGCAAGTAGCTGAGCAAGTGGGGCAGCGAGACCGAAGTTGATCAAAAACTTTTATCGCGCCGTGATGTGGCGCAAATACATTTTGACGGATATGCCTCGCGTGTATCGACATTAACTACGGAAAGTGGAGGAAGCGGTTTTTGTCTTTCAGTCAATATGACAAATTTTGTTTTCCGAAGTAATGTGCGCATTTGACTGGAAATTGAATCGATCCTATTTCTATTTTAGCTGCAGATTGAATTGATTTCCATACTAGAGTGTTTTATTTGCTTGGGGAAGGATGAATATATTTTCTTTGATTTGATCGCCAGCACGCTCTATTCTTATTCCACTCTGTAATATTCAGAGGATGCTTCACTCTAATACGTTGCCAATCAAAGATTTCCCTTTTGTGGAAATCTGAAAATCGCCATGTAGTAATGAAAAAGACATTATCTAGATTTGGGTCAGGTCTTGTAATGAATCAAATGGATTTCTACCAGCACACAACACTCATAAAGCAGTCTAAATTTTACTGTTCGAGACGTTTCCGTCGTTCCGTTTCCGTGTTTTCACGTACACCTTAACGAACCAGTCAACGGGGAAACGGAGAAAGCTCTTAAATAGTCAAGTTAACTTGTGTAAGACTTTGTTTCTTTATGGGAAACATCTTATGACATGCAGTTTCATCTTAGCTCACTTGCCATTAATGTGCCTCCGATTCTTTACAGAAGACTGAAAAGGAGCAATTCCAATATTATCATATCATTCTCCTTTAAACTCTAAATTTGCGGATTTGTGGTAGCCAAATAGGAATTAGGAAAAGTATTTGCTTGTATGACGCAAATACACATCTTCTTGTCCAACGACGAATGAAAGAGTTTCATAAAAATTACCGCCCTGATGAAAGTGAACGATCTTCCTTTTTATGTATTCATCTTTCATTAAATAAAATTCGCTTCATATTATCCTCTTACTAATGATTGCTCCTCCGCTTTTGTACGCATCAATGCATCCGCTTTCCTGATATTCACATGATTTAAATTAGAAACGGTTGCTTTTCCATAAGTCCGCCAAATCTTGTCTAATATTATTACCCATTTTCCTTTGTCTTGTACATCCTCTTATTCCCACAAACCTTGAGTCACTGAATATACCATTTTTATTTCGAACGTTGAAAGTAGAGAAGAGTAGTGAGAGTGCATTAGCAGCGATATGATGAATTACCGCAAAATCGAGTGCCCCTTACAGATTCCCACCACTATATGAACAGTGGCACAGTATGACTGTTCGTGGAACGGTTATGAGATGAGTAGTGGCAGTAACTATGACATAAAGCGTCGTCTTCATCGTCAGTTTTTGTCAATGTCAGTTAATTGCACTTTGCAGTTTTTCATTAGCGAACTCAAGAAGCTTTATTATTTTATTTTTATTGAACGAGTGGGAAGGGAAAGAATAAAAACGTAATGATAATAAAAGCGCAGACACATAACATACGGTTACGTATACTGGGTGCTAGTTAACGAGCACACACACCATTCAAATTCAAATTAGAAAGTCACTTTTTCTGCTTTCTTTGACAATATAAAGAGAATGTAATATTCTAATTTCATAACGGCTGTTTACGATCCCCGTGTCTTATCTGCATACGTTAGGGATCTTCTCGGAATTGGCATGTGCAAAAGGAAACCATTTCTCAATATTTGACTGTTTATTATTACTCTCAGGAAAGTCTACAAATATGAGTACACGTATTTCGCAAGCTGCACTTTTACTTGGATGGGTTTCGGATTCGGAAGCAAAGAAAATACCTTTCTAAAATATACTATTCACTTGCTGATAGGAATACAAACGAAACAGGAGTTCTACTCGTAATTCATAAATTTATGTCGCTGTGGCAGTCGTCAAAATAAGAGTTACTTGTGCACCAGATGATGTCATGTCATAGATCTACGTTTCATGCATGCATCTCTTTTGCCGTCGCTTCAACAATCGCAATATTAAACGTGGGCATTATTAGGAAAATATTTTTGAATATAAGTGGAGCGAGGGCTTGTAATAATAATAATAACAACAACAACAACAATAGCAATCATCACGGTAATGATAGGCTAGAGGTCTGAATCTGTAGGAAGATGGAAAGGAAGTGTAGGCAAATTGGTAGCAGTTTTCTTGAAGTTTTCATCAACAGAAAATATTGAATGCGAAAAAGTCTGAATGCGCTATTTGCATTTCTGTACAACTAGTAAATAAGGATGTTTCACAAGCGGTAATACATCACATTATTCACAATTTTACCCACTACCCGCTTGGAGAAAGGACTGTGAAAGCAGGGAATGTAGATACAAATTCAGTCAAAAGATCTTATTAACATTAGCATTACAAAGAGAATGTGAGCACATAAAAGTAATAATAGAGGAAGCATGTATGTACTTTTCATCAAGCAGCTGTAGAATTAGCAATGCTCGAAAAGGCAGCACACTTTTCATCCAGAATTGAGAGAAATGCTTTTTTCCGCTCCTCAAGGCTTTTCTCCAATAATCAAAATCTTTTAATAGTTAGTTGTCGGAATATTTGGAGTACAATAGCGTACCGCATATGGGTGCTTCCCTCAGGCTTGGTTCTGATTACGCGCACACATTCGATTTTCTTATTTCCAATTATTCAAACAGACACAAACCATCTGATAACAAATGGTGACTTATACAATGTGTTCCTTGTCAGGAAAAAATGGGTTATGCATATTTATTGTGGGAATAGAAATAACCAGCTTCAAATAGGCAATGTGGGCCCTCATTTTTCTTTTGTGAGGGGCGCACCTAAAATATTATCGAGTATTGCGAACTTTAATGCCCATTTTACAATGCCTGCTTGTTTTTGCCCTGCTCTATGCGTATGGGAAAAACGGGCTTTACCATTTCGTTTATCCGCTTTTAAAGCATGTGACGTCGACAAGAAAATGATAGTAGTCATTCAAATCAAACGGGAAATGATAATAAAGAGAAATAATACAGGGGGTTTAAACAAACTCAACTAAAGTTGAATGATGCCCAAATGAATGCGGAATATGTTCACTCACTGCTCTCTCCAAGCGTAGGCAATTTGCGTTTTGTTTGAATTTATAATGGGAAATGTATTTCGTTTACGTTTATCTGTTCGAGGAAGTTGATTTTTCAAAGGCTTCCCACTCGCGTCTGTGATGAGCTGGGATAGGAACACGTGCTGAGACACATAAGGTAAAGGTAGTCTTAAAGACGGCACTTTCAAACCTTACGAAAACAATCAACCAGCAGCACCAGAAGCGGAGCGTGTATGACTACCTGAAAATTTGTTAGACGATGTGTGGTCAACCGTGGCACGAATGCATTGTATAAACGCCACTTTAAACAGAGATACTATCTACCTATTATTTAGACAAACAACCTACAAATGTTCTCATTGACAACTGACGGTCTGGGTTCATATATGTAATACGTACGCAGTAACAGTCCCTTCAAAGGAAATGTAAATGCGTCTTCTTATGAGTTCCTCCTACATATTGTAAATGGAGATTTTATCGCTTACGATGTTGGCGTCAGAGAAACTGAGACATGGGAAGGCCACTTGCAGCAAAGGGTAAGGCGTTCTCTAGTCCTCATCAGATAACGTCCAAAGCGTATTAAAACAGGAGAAGTTTTCAGATACGTCTTCACACACGGATGACATATAAAATGTACAATTAAATAATTGTGATGCAACACACCCATATAATTTAATTATGTAAAATACAAGAAGAGTAAATCTTTCACTCTTATACATGGTAGGATAGTCATCAGAAATCGCGTATCAAGTCTTGATAAGTATAGGTACCCTTTATCAAGATCCCACTAAATTCCCGATAAATTTTACTTTAAAAAACCTTTTAATAAAAAGAATATGTCGGTGATATGTAAATTATACAACGCGGGAGTATACACAAGAGCAGAAACTTGTAGCCATGTTTGTAACTGTAATTTATACACAAAGTTACTGTATCAGGAATCTTGATATCTTGATAATTTTCGGACAAACGTTGTTGTAAAATATCTTTATATTTTTTGCCAAGAGAATCTTGCTACGCGATGCCTAGTCGTCATCGTCAGTCGCAGTCGCACAAACATAAAACAAAACACAATCTTAGGTACGTCATTCACTTCAATGATCGAGTGCAAGATTGCCATATTGTATTTTTAGCTGAACGGTGCTACGTTACACACTCCAGAGTGACCTCGTAAAAGGGGATTAATTTTCAACTCTAGTGAGGATTGTGAGTGTTTGCTACCTAAAAATAAATTAAACGATTTCGGAAGATGTGATAAAATGGTTGTTTTAATATAACGTATTTATATGAAAGGCCGATTTTTTCAGTGACGCTGAACACAAGGAATGCTACTTCAGAAGTGGAATTCTAACAAAGGAGAAACTTACTCGGAGCTTTCTCCCTGCATTTAGTTTCCCTTAACAACATTACACTTTCCATTTTCTTTTAAATTCATAAAATGCTTATGCATTACACACGCCATGTAAGTTTCACTTATGATTTCCTGTAGTCGGATTCTCCTTTTCACACTTCCATACTACTGTCATAGATGAATAGTGGAGTCTATCTGGCCTCAACTCGCCTTCTCACTTTCTCATTCCTTCTATTCCATATTTATGGACAGGAGACACACTTCGGATATGTAACACCTGGTGCCTCGTCGGTCAAGGAGTGAGACTCTCAGGAAAAAAACTAAAACATGCTCTTGCTTTGCTGTACTGAACGGTCTTTTCAATTCGTCTCTCTTTCTAATATCTTTCTCCTTACCACACAATTGTCTGCACTCTCCAGCTAAACCACGTCAGTCTCTTTTTTCATGTCTTCAAAAAGTGGAAAGTGAGCGTTAAAGAAATCGACAATAAAATTAGAATTTGGTATGCGCATTCCGAGAACAAGATGACACAAATTTTGACGTAAATAGACCCAGTATTTTCCATACACTCCATTTTCTACGTCTAAAATACTATGCCTCTGTGTCTCTCTTCTAGTTTTTACATTCTCTTTCAAATGCACACATTACATGCACACCACACACGGTTTACATAATATATTTCTGTTGTACTTGTGACTAAAGAGAAAGTTCCCATAATATTTTACAGAGCAGCATAAACAAACATAAACATTCGTAACGTCACGTAAGGAGATAGAGAAAGAGGCGATGCTCCAGTAGACATAAAACTGACCTTTTTCCTGAAACGCGATGAGTCTTCCGTCAACACTAGCAAACCTGACGTTTAAATACAACAAACAGAACATAGCTCCTGGACAAAAAAAAAGAAAGAGAAAGCAAATGACCGTGTTGTAGTTTTGTATCCTATTTTCTTTTTAAAAGGCTATATCCGTCATTATTGCTATTTACAATTTACTTGATCCGGAAGATTTTGTTGGCATCAAAGGGACGGCATGACACTGCACTTCTTGATATAGTACCCTTTAAAATTCACATCATAAAACTGAACGAGAGACTCGAGTTTGTCCATGTATCTTGTAGCCTCTTTGTTTGATAATGTCGACTCTAGCTTCAAGTCAATTGCAGGCTACAAAAAGCTGAGTTTTTCAACAAGAAGAAAGATGCTTGGAGAAATGAGTGCTACTGTTATATACAAATGTGCATCGAATTCACTCAAAAGCACAGAAGGAGCAGAGCACACAGTCGGTTTGGTTCTCAGAGAATGACGATTGTGCACGCTTCTGTGCTTGCTTTAATTCAGTTTATACAAGGTGAAAAAATGAACCGAAAATGCGAAATTTTATATTAAGTATGCATGAATAAGATGTTGTTAGGTTTTATTCATTTTTATCATCTACCCCAGTTTCATTCTTAACTGCTTTCTCCATTTCTTTTCTTATCTTCGTATTCGCTCGCATGAGGGGCTGGCATGAAAGGAAAGACAACTGCGATTCTGTACAACTTGACTCAAGAAAAGGAGGACTAAAAGAAGTGGAAGCAGATGGAGGGCATTGAGCATCCTTTGATAAAAGTTGTGTGACGCTGCATTCATATGTATACTTACTTATTACTCATTCTTTGAAATTTTACGCCTAGTTTAACTCTTCATTTTTACAAGTGGTGTGCTGCGTTGTCTATCACTCCAGCTCTCTTTCTTTCCAAATCTCTCTGTGCGGGTACTGCGTAACGTAACGTCTGCAAGTAGAACTTGGAATTTGCCTGTTGGTAGAATACGTCATCATCTTTTTTATTCGTTTCTCTCTTTGTGTGCAGAAACAATGCACATTGCTTCACCGCACTCGTCGTGTGGTTGTTCTGGTCTGCTGTGTGTGATACCTACCGGTATACATGGTTAGTGTGCGACTATTTTCTCATTGTGCACAGTCATTGTTGTAGTATATTCCCCTAACGTCTATGTCGGATTTTCATGTGTTTGTGTACAAATGTCTCGTCGAATCTCATCCGCTCATCCTGAGATAAATAAGTCGGTAAAAATGAAAATCTCTCTCGTGAAAGTACATTGTACATGAGATGAATGGCAGAAAATCCGGTGAAAATGTTTGTCTGAGCCAAGCTGTGATGTTGATTGAACATTTTTGGTTATTCCGGCACAGTACCACGACTACATTTCTCATTTGCACATGACATACATAAAGCCGTATAGATATAATTCCCTAGGAATGCCTCCCACCTATAGAAATAAAACAATTTTGCAATTATTTTCTCATTTTCTCTGCGAAGGCATTGGAGCATGCGGTGTGGAACAGTTAATATTTGTCACTGGTTACAATCACTTCAAACGCACAGCATTATGAAATTTGTCATTCTGTGGGAAACATACGGAAAATAACAGTTAAATTAATCAGAAAACCGTCGTTGAACCAAACCTTAGTTTACTGTTAAACTAGTAATTTAATCAGGATCGTCACCCTTTCACATTCAACTGCAAAATGCTGGCAGTGTGAATTTCAAATTAAAGGCTTAACGCACACCCGATATGGTGATCCGAAACCGCAGTAACTGACTAACGTGAGCAAAAGTAAATGAACTATGGAATTTGCATGTGCAGAGTAGTCGATGCTTTCCTGTCTGGATTCGATTTTACACTTTCTCTCTCTCACGGAGAATGTGTTCTACACTTTTTTAGAATGCAGCAAAGTGTGCGAGCTGGGGAGCGAATGTGTTCCATCAACTAACGGCTTCGAACAGTACTTTGAATTTGATCTTGATCCCTGAATTAATAAGTTACGTACACAAGAAAAATGAGATGGCATACAAATACAAGCCGGATCCTTGTAACGAGCTATCGTCCGCATCTGAATACCTACATATTACTTGGTACATGCATAATGGAACAAGACGAGTGTTCAGTTACATCAGAAAAAAACGAGTGAAATGGACTTTTAAGTATTATACATACTACTATGTACTTGTTCCTGTCTTTCCTCTTCAATTTTATTTTTTGAAAAGGATTGCTGCTGGATATAAGCATTAAGCGTATAATAGGAGCGAAGGAAATATAATACTCATTTTTATAATACATACATTTAGAAATGCCTACCACTTCCCCTCGTTAGAAAGCTCGAAATGATGATGAAGGCGATGGTAATGGTGATAGCTGCCTGTGTAGTATTTATGTAATATCGATTTTTATTATTTCGTTGAATATGCGTTATTATTATTATTATAACAAACATCCACAAAAGTTTGCGTCATTCAAAATGTGTTCTGAAACTAATGTACAAATCTGAGTATATTACTTGATATTTATTCGAATAAGTTATGCTGCTATACTTATTTCACAGTTATAAGGATAATGCATGACGTACAAAGACTCTTCTTTTTTCAAAAACTAGGATCACATTCCATTTCCATGATAATGATCCGATTGGAGATTTTCGCGAAAAATCCGCATTCTTTGAATTCACAAAAGGTATCATGCTTTTCTTCGTATTATATGCCTGATGGTCTTTTTAACAAGAGCAATAATAATCCGTAGAGGATGTACGCGTCGAATGGGAACAACATGACAAGTTGGCCAATGACAACATGACAAAGTGGTCGGCGTCAACTGACAAATAAGTGAGCAGTAAAAGTGGCGTGGTCACAAGGTATTTAACGTTGGATAAAATAAATACATTAATGGGACATCTAACTGAAAAGAAAGTTTGCAAAGTTAGTCGCTTAGGATGAAAGGAGAAAAACATTTATTTTAAGAAAGTGGGCAGGGTAAAGAAGCGCAGGGAAACATTTCTCTACTCATACGCACGTATGCCGCACGAAGGCACATATTTACTCTACCCATCGCACTGATTTGTCGCGGGATGTTGTCATTGTGATTACTTTTTTGTTTGGAAGTGAAGAATGGCTAGAGAATAGTTGATAACAATAAGGGTAACAATAATAGTAATAATGGAAGTTGGCTTTTTACTAGCAGTCAGCTATAAATCATGTCGGCTTCTCCACGGTGCGACTCATCCTCCGAGGACATGTATCAAAATAGACCGGTGTCTTGGGAAAGCGTTGTTCTGAATGTGAGAATACCTTTTAAAAGTGGCTTCCGCGTCCACTGCCATCTCGTATGGCCATTCTGTAAGGTATTACGAAGCGTAACTGTGTTGATGATCCATCATTTATTCATATTTGCGAGATAAGAAAGACATGGTCTCACATCTTTGTACGTGTTTTATGACGAGAGTAATAAGGTGGAAGTAGTGTGGTTACTGGTTACACAATGAGAAAAAAACTAGTCTTGCTCGTCTCACTAAACTTATAAAGGGTGAAGAGCGTGTAATTTATCCTAACGTAGATAGGCAAGCACACACTCACATGCATCGTATTATGATGGACCCCTTCCTCGCTAGTGGGTCGACCGACATGTCTCCATTCTTGGCCAAAAGTGTTAAAGTCGTCTTTTCAATTTCGGCTACCTGGAAACATGCCTTTATCAAGGCGGAAACGCGAAAAGGCATCTAAAACGGAAATCTACTCGTCTCGTATCCCCCACATTCTCCTCCATTTTTTCGTGATGTCGTCTTCATACTGCTTCTTTGTACGATTTAGCGGAATTCTCCAGAGAGCTGGCGTAGGAACTGATGATGCAAGTGTGCCGCTACCTATCTAGGTTATGAAAGTCTTTTCGGGAGGAATAGGAAATCCTCATAATTTGTCCTCAAATCTTTCATGTGATTCAAAATTCAGGAAGAAACTTTATGAATCAGTTATGACTTTGCTCCTTGTTCACTTACTCAGCCACTCACGCTCTCCGCAGAGCTATTGTAAGAAAGTAGCAAGAGCAAGGCTTGAATGTCTCACAGTGTGACGTGGTGCACTCCGCTTCCTCAGCTCCAGCCCCAGTAATCAGAAACACTTCCAGCATTCATTTGTATGCTCAGAGAAGATAACGCAATGACATACCTGCGTTCATACGAGCTTTTTCACCGAAAAACTTTCGTTGAACAGGTGTACCGTTTCGTTCTCTCCAGCATTATTTATTTACACCACATTGAAGTGAAATGGTGCTGGCGAGACAACAAAAGTATGTACTAGTACGAGTTACATGTTGCATACACTGTCACTTCTTGAAACTCCTGCTAGTCCTCGTGCAATAAACATAGGTAATGCACACCGACTTGAGAACCGTTACCATGCAATCTTTTATTTTATCTTACCCATTTAGTGTGCTACTTCTGTTTTATGTCACGGAATATTTATCTGCACGAAATGAAGTTAGCCGTACGAACATGCCAACTTACATAAAATAAAGCTGACTTTAATGGAAGATTTGAAGATTTCCTATTTAAAATGTAATAGAATAGAATGTAATAGGGTAGGCACGCAAGACGGAATTTTGTCAGACGAAAAAAAAAGTTTTTTTTTATTATCATTGCATTTAGAGACAATTTTACATTTTGCATACTGTTTGAACTTAATTCTTCCTCTTTCAGAACTCTCTCTGCTTAATTCTCAGGGTACTCAGTGAACAGAATGTTTGAATATAAAACATGCATTATGCTGCTCACTTAATGATCTTACACGAGTTTGTCTAGCTTGGCGTGTAAATGGAGTGAATATTATTTTTTGATAAAAGCGACAATAGTCACACAATTGTCATTTTGCCTTTGGATGATTTTATTATTTTAACCCCGTCTCTGCTTTCAGTTCGGGTTTCTTCTCATGGAATGAGGAACGCATTAGTATTCAGTTGACAGTCTCTTTTACTGTCATGTTCTCTCATGAAAATACCGTGCATGCAATCATTTCGAGATTATCATTACCAATGCTCACTCGTAGCGGGTCCAATAATCTGCTGTCGAAACTGACCATTCCATAAAATATTTGTAAGCCAAAGCCTGGGAAAGGATATTAAATAGAATTGAATAGAATGGATATAGAATCCGCCACGAAAATGATAATGTGACACTTATCCCGGAAAATGTTCGTTTTTTCCCTAATATACTACTACTAATGTTGGCGTGCACGGATCGAGAAAGACAATAGTTTCACACAGGGCTTCGCGTTTATGGTTTCAATACACGGAAAGGCAATCCAGCATGTAGGTATGTGACCGGGGGCTCGTACACAAACACTCGTCGCGCCGTGCCATTATCAACGTCATGTTAAACAAAATCACTGGATGTACTTACTGCTTACGTAAATGAACATTAGATGGAAACGAAACTACGAAGGTTTTCACTGGAAACTGGCATTCACATGTAAACATCTTACTCATTGTTACTATGCAGACGCGAGTTCTTCCACATAAATCGCAAATTTCCGTTTTGTGCAACTTCTCGAGCTCTCAACTCAAGTTACACTCGCATTCTCACATCTCATCTTCGTAACCGTCGCCGCCATTATTGGTTGTTGCCTTTTCACACAGTTCACAGTTGACATCAGAGAAAGAAAATATTTAGTGGAAACTTCTGCAAATAGAAATAGTGATGAAAGTGAAAGGATAACCAACTGGGACGAGAGAAAGAATGAAAAAAGATATGATTACAAAACAAACAAAGTTTGGTGTGTGCACAGTACATCCACACATGGTGACTCCTTCAATTCATATATAAAACACCAAACAGATGTTTGCAAACGGGTCTATATAGTCATATAATCGAGACTTAATTAACTAGTGTGCGTAATCGAATTCAAGATACTTTTGGGAATTCCTGTGACAGGGGAAAATAAAAAAATCATCATTAATTATAAAGATAGACACAGTCAAAGAAAGACCTCTCCTGTAAAAGCCGGTGGTTTATACTTGATCTTAATGTAGCATTGTTATATTTTGGATATGCCTCAGCCAACAACTGTAAGGGAGTGAGAAGAAAAGAAAAGAATGGAGAAAGTTTCTTGTCTCAAGATTTCATTTTAGGTTTAACTTTCTACCAAAATACCAGCGAGTTTTAAGTAATTTGTGTGAGCTTCATTTTGGTAGGACGTGGAGCAGAATCATTGCCGATGATAATCAGCAAATGTTAAAAAAAAAATGTCGTGTAATAGGCGCTGAACTTTGTCAGGCTGTGTTGCATAACTTCACATAGTAGACGATCAATTGAACCCTGCACCATGGAGAATCTCAGAAACATTACCCAATCTACATGTTGTCATCTTCTGCTTTTTCAATGTCTGCATGCAGAGAACACAATGGCCTATCTGGCGGTGCCTCGCACTCCCACTCTGATAATAAAGCAACTTCATGCACATGATTTTTCTTTCAACAGCCTTTCTCTCAGCGAACAAAGTAACAAGTAAATAAATAGGTAGTATGGACGGGGAAACGCTGCACGTCAATCCGGAGAGAGGAATAACTTTTCTGTTTCAGCTTTCACGTCCTCTTGTCTGTATGTTAACTCGGAAGCCCCATGCAGTTTCCTCAATGACAAATACGTCGATCGTTTTTTCGCATCAGGGAAGCCGTGGAACAGCAACAAGAGGACGAAAGACTATAGTGTGGAAAAAGTAATGTATTTGTTTAAAATAAGTAGCATAGTGTTCCAAGAGCGCAATACACGATGGAGGAAGAGCGACTAGCATTTCGGTTTTTATAGTGTTTAGTTTCCGACTCCTCAATGAATGACTACAACCAATATTTGTTTAACCTTATTTGTATGCTGAATGTACAAAATGTGAAGTACACAGGTTTTTAGGATCTACGAGAAAGAGCTCTGATTAATGTCGTTTTCACTCCGCTTCCTTGTTTATTCATGCAACTGCGCGAAAATCGGAGCCATCCTGTATTTTTCTCCTATATTATTACTCGCACTTGCATGCGTTGGGACAGTTTCTGTCTACTTAGTGTCATTGTCGTTTGCTCACGTTGAAGTTGTTCTTGTAGCGGAAACTGGGTGGAAAGCTTACGTTCTCCAATCTATTAGGTGTGCAATATTTACATAAAAAGGTGCCCTTAACACAAGGGTATCTGTCAATTTTAACTGAGGCGCAAGCTTTTTCTCCACTCTCAGCTCTTTCCCAATGCGCGAGTCAAAGAAAGGGAGAGAAATTCAGTGGTGCAGTTTCCACTTTGCACAGTATTTTCCCTGGGAGTTAAGTCAGGAGAAGAGGAGTATCATGAAGGAGCTTGAGAGACTGGAGACACGTTCCACTGTCGTCGTATCTACACCAAAGCGCAGCTTGTGTGTCGCGATGTTCTGCTCGAGTGCTCTCACATTGCCCTATTTTCATGTTCTCGGCCATCTCTCAGATGTAAACTCATTATTGGTACTAAACACTACCAAAATCCAATTCCTTTGGTTTACCGTTTCTTCTTCCAGCTCAGTCTTTTTTGTCCGGAAAAGGAAGGTAAACGTTCCTCCTGAAACTGGGTAAATAAAGACATTGTATTACATTTCAATATTTTCTCCTGGCTGAGCAGGCTTCAGAAACAGCAAGGTGATACCATCAGACCGCCTACCCCACTACGCTCACTGAGAATGAAAACACTTAACGACCCTTTATTGCGACTCCCTTCTTGTTTTGTTAAATATCCTTACTTGCAAACAAAAAGGAGTAAAATGAGTTTTTAACTTGAGTCCCATCTTGATTAATGATGTGACAAGAAGTTTCTTCGAATTGGAAGACATCGCCAAAGAAAATAAAATGAGATGTCGGATTAGGAGTTGGAAGTATTCTAAAAACTGTATTATGCTCCGCAATGACGATGTTAGCTAACAGCAAAAGTGATTGATATGAAGTACGCATAGATCTATAGTCAACAAATAAGCACTATTCACAGCTTAAGTTGGATGAAATGAACCTTGTGTGCAGGAGAGGAAATCATCCCGAGCAAGGCAAGGTGGCAGTGAGAAGCAGACGATCAAGCAACTCGTTCGTTATCGTTCTCATCAGTCTGCTCGTGCCTCCCGCACTTTCTTAAGCCAAGTCTGTCCTGTCAGATGCTTTCTTAATGCAAATGTACACAGGAAAACTGCACGACGCTTCTTTCTCCACTCTTCCAAACTCACTTTCCCCCTGAAAGTTACAAGTTCATGTGGACCAAAGCTGCTTTGTGGAAATAAAAAAAGACTTGACTTTTCCCTGCCTCCTGTCGGAACGTATGACGTGTCAATATCACTTCGAGACAGTTGGAAACTACCTAATTTAAGAAGATGAGCATTCAGTGTCTCTGTCGCTATCTCAGAGAAAGTGGCAAGAGAATGTAGAGGAATTCCAGCAATTGGCAACATCGATTTATGTGCTTCGCAGAGATGCAATGTTCGCGTAACGATAATCCAATGGATCCCACTTGAAATTTTAGTTAGACAGTATCTGTCCGTGGCAGTTGGAATTGCTCACCCTGTTTTGAATATCGCTGGAGAGCTCATTTTAGAGAAAATTTAGCTGACAATGTTGTAACTTCTAATGGGGAAAGTGTGCTCTGTGCTAAATCTTCCTTTAAGAGCCATTTTAAAAGTGCATAGAAAATCATTTGACTTAGCAAGACTACGCCTTGTCATCACTTATCATTATGCTAATAATATACAGATTCCTTGACTTTTTGTTCTAGAATAATAATCCGTTGCTCATCTATAGCATATGACAGAGGAGTCAGAACGGATCTAAAAATCACTTCATTTGGAAGTGTTATCTTTTAGCTTGTCAAATCTTCCTCCCACTAACACCCTCCTGTCATGTAAATTCCAACTTTTCAATTCGCTACGTCGACAATTGAGGGCAACTTGAGAAATGAGACATTGTCGTGCAGAGAATATTTTTAGTGACTTGAACACGTCTTCATTCAAGTGAGGGCAGAAAAGTAATAACTAACATACAATTCTATTTACGAATATGAGTCCCTTGTGGATTTTGGCTTTGTTCCTTTTTGGAGAAGTCAGTTGTTTTGTTCGTGAAAGAAAGCATAATGCTGAAAGTAGAATGAGGTTTTATGAGGGCACGATTAAAGTAATGAGAAGCAATTGTAGATAGGAAATGTTGAGGTTCGTCTCTGTCAAAATATGGGTATATCCCTGATTAGAGTTGTGAGATAATATTTCACTGCGAGGCATCCCTCTCGGACAACAAAGAACATTGGTATTATGCATGTTTTCATTGTTCATTTTTCACAGTGCGCGCTCAGGTTATCACTATCGTTCGCTTCTTTCAGTGAAAACGGCAAGTCTACATGGAAAAAGTTTTCTTCATTTATGCTGGACAACAAAGTTTTTTTCCTCTTCTCTTCTAGTTTTCTTTCTTCCGTTTCTAGTTCAGAGATAATGGCCCATGTTAATAGCACTAATTTATCTGCGGTAAGTTTTTTATACATCTGTTTGTACCTTCTTCTCGAACGTGTACATAACACAAACACACAAAGAAAACAAACACTTGAGCAAAATGTAATAGCCAGTGAACCTTTGTTGATGTTCCTTACTTTTTTCCTGTCTTGTCTATCTAGTAAATACGGTCTTACGCTGTCTTCTGCTGAAAGTGAAGAATAATGGAATACAGCTCGGATAAACTGAGCAGACCCCGACTTGGGAGTAGGTCGAACTCCAACGTTTAAGTTTATTCTAAAGCATTAAGTGGTATTTTTGTTAGCAACCCGCATTCCACTGTCCGCATGGATGAGTCGTCCCGCAGCCAAGCATTCAACTTTGCAATTAATCACACAAATAAAAAATCAATACTTGTAGAAATAGGAGTGGTGAGCTATATCCATGTCCGTACTACTTAAGTACTGCGTGGAGAAAGAGTGTGCATGCTGCGACACAAAAAGTTACATGCAACGTGCTCTCACTACTTCTTATTCCCTTTTACCAGTCTTCTCCGAGAAAACTGTCCCATTAAATAATTGGATCACTCTCAGTTTAGACTCTCGTGACTTTGTTCCTAATGGGAAAATGCAGGCACAACATGAGCCCCTTTCTTCAACTGTGAATAATTTTAGCCCTGTTAAATACTCAACAGAAATCGGCACGCTAATGGGATAACATTTCTAGCACTTTTTCTCTCTGTCCAAAAGGCCAATTAGCTCTGAACAGTTTGTTTATTGTTTGCGTTTTCCGCCTCTTCTTAACTGTTCTTAATTTAAGGCTCTACAAATTTGTTCAAAACGCGGCACATTCATGACGAATGCAACCACTTATTACGGGAAGGGCATTTTACTTTCCCCTCAAGTCAGCCCGTCAGTACGATTCAGCTATCATTACTCAAGATCAGTCAATAAGCTTAAAGTGCAAGTATCTTTTTACCGAAAACCACACAACCACTTGATACGTCAGAAGACTTTGACGGTATCAAGATAAGTTATAATAAAGGATTTAAAAAGAAAGAGCAACTGTGTGGAACGACATCGTCAATGTTACTATTTCGTGTTGTATGAAAGATGATGCGCTCAATTTGTTTTAAATGTGGGTAATTTATTTTCGGCTGTCTTTGCCCCTTATCTATGCGTACGCCGAAGTGAAATTCCATTGAAGATAGACAAGCACACGGTGGCAAATGAATTTTTTACTCTTACAAGGCTGTAAAAGTGTTTCGAATAGGTGAGAGGAGCCAATCTTTGTAGCTGAAGCAAAAGAAAAAGATATTAAAAGGCCTTCGATTCTTTTTCCATTAAAACAGCGTTCAGTTTGTTTTATGTGTTAACGTTGCCTGACTCTCATTTCGAATTCTACTTAGGTTTCATTCTGAGAAATGGAAAAAAGGCAAGCGTTTCTACCCATTTTGTCCCCATGTACAGACATAACATATTTGTGTGCGTGCTAGAAAGTTGAGCCGAATGGAATTTTAGAAGAATCGCTAGAGGTTTTATGTAGTGCGGAAAGGTTTCTCTGAACTCATCCTGAATTAGGTAGTGTTTTACTGAACATTATTTTCATTTCCCATAATACAGATTTACAGAAAAATACCGAGTAATTTTACATGGAACAAAAATACAAACATTATTGGATTATGTACTTGTGAAGTAGCGAATATAACCTGTTCAGCAAACCGTTGTTGCTTGGGAAAAGACTTACTTTCGCTTTGTAAGCGCACTTTTAGGAATAGAACGGAAACGTGCAACACCACTTGTTTCCATTTCCTCAGGAAGGCGTACGATACAAATTGGCGAGTGTGGTTCGGTCTAGCATGAAAGAGGATCTCACCAACACCATTATACTTTTCATCGAACCATTGTATTTTATAAATAAACTGTAGCTGAAATCTGTTCCACTAAAGGAGATAAGCATAAAAGTGCATGCAAAATGTATGCCTTTTCTGAGTAAACACGGTGCTTCCAATTTTACACTTTATTTAAGTCTCATTTCAGTAGAATTACCTCAAATTTGTTATCTAAGAGTGTATTGGAGGTACTGAGCTAAACACTAAATTCTCTTCTCCCTTTAAACGCCCAGTGTGTGTTTGACGTATCCGAAGCAACATGCATATTTAATGTTTGTCTTGCTGATGATTATGATAATGATAACACAGATTCATTTACGCAGGTAGTTGCTTTACTCTAGACTACCTACTCAAATTAGTGTTTCTCCATTGCACCATGTATTTCTCAAACTATTGCTCGCCAATTCAATGAAAGTTGAAACCTCCCTATTATTTCGAGGCGGGATAGAGTAACGAAACGCTGTAATAGGCGAGATGATTAAAAGCATTATTGTCATGAGGGAATAATAGAGGGAGGAAATGAAGTGACAACATTTTTATTTCTTGTTTATTCTGGTAATCCTACTCATATAACTTGGCTGTGTGCACACGGCACACCTTCATCACTACATACCATTACCTGCACGAACGAATTAAACACGAAATCCTGGGATTTTAACGTTCTCGTTGTGAAGACTTAAGTGTGCATTCATGATTGCATGCTTCAATCGCAATGATCGTGACTACGTAAATCTACAGTACAAAAAAACGGGATACTTTTAGTCAAATCTCTGACGGAGCTATCCACATCCTCCCTTTAATTTCAAACACTCATTCAGCTCAATAGTTTGGTGGATCATTACAAATTGAGTCACATCGCTATCCCGTCCAAGTTTCATTGTTATACATAATGAAAGAAAGAAGTAGGAAAGTAGCAGACGCCGGTTGAAAATAGGAAGGCGACGATTCAAATCAATGCATCTACTATATTGATGCCATTCATAATTAGTCGATGTTATCCAGTTTGCAAATAAATTCTGATAAGACACAACAAAAGGCGTCTCATTTCTACAAAAGATTCAAACTACAGGAAACGACAGCAAAGTTAGACTGCTATAGAAACGAGCAGCATTCTTATTGTGGGTTGAAAGCCTAATGAGGTAATGACACACAAATTTTCTAAACATATTATTTACACATAGATTCTGTCAGCAATGTATCAACTCAAATTCATTACAAAACTTTACTTTCATTACATACGCTCGCTCGTTTCTATAAATTTCGAGCAAACTTCTTTTAATTTCTAACATAGAGTAACAAATTCTCACATTTTCACAATAATTTCCTGCCTTCTGGCGTATTATTTGGACTGAAATCATGTTTTGCCGACGACACTGTGAACATGGTTAAACACCTCCTATTTGAGTTGTAGCAGTATTGCTATGACAATAACTGATTTTCAGTTATTTTTGGTAAATTAGAAAGATACCACACAAATGTTTACAGGATTTGCGCAAATGGCGGCTGTGACAGTGCAATTTTTGTTGAGAAGCTCGACGCATTCACGAATTCCTTCTCCGTTCCCCTAAGACTTATGTAAATGGTTCACTAGCCAGCCACTTTCACTTGCCTTTCGTCTTCTTCACTTCCTCTTTATTTATGAAGAAAATAATGATTTCATTTTCTTCATTTATTCAGATGACTGAATTTACAAGGACTTAACATACTAGCAATCTACCGTCTTTTCTCCTTCTCTGCTGCCGATGAAAATCGTGTTATGAGAAGAGAGAAAAGTACAATTTTCATAACGAACCTTCCATTAAGACGGAGCCACAAGTCTTAAGTTTCCCCTCTTTGTAACAGCACGGCAAGCCTAGAAAAACATTCCGCTGTAATCTCTCCCGTTCACTCATCTCCTTGGCCTTTCACTATGAACCACTTCTTGGGAGTAGAATGCACTCATAAATCAGCGTGTTTAATTAACTTTTGGTTTCCTGCAACGCTGAGGTGACAGGAAGCTCCAGGTATCAACTGACGAGGCAACGGATGAAAAGACAATATGAAAGCTATCAACATGACTAATCTGCCAATATTTCCTTCCAAATGTCCTATATAATAGAGTCCGAGTGAAAGTAAGAGATCTTTTCTCTGAAAGCAGTTCAACGCAGTCATCTGATTTTACTTCTATACAAAGAGAAAGTCTCCGTCCTTCTTTCCACCTACATTCTGAAAGTTGAGAATAACAAAGCGACCCAGTAGCAACACACTATTTTTGAAAGAATAACAAACCATAACGTAACAAGTTACAAAAAGGTTGATTATCACTTCAGTTGGAAAGGCGAAGTGTAGCGTATGTATTTGTGGACATGGCCCTTCCATCGTCTCAAATGTGGCCAACTTCACATGAGCATCGCCGTCATTCTTCAAATCTAATGAAATTCTTGTCTCTACCTCAGATCTTTCCTGCGCATTTAATAGTTTGAAAAAAAACGGTAATTATTATTGAGTGAACACTTTGCTACAATGGAAGGGTAACTTCTCAAGCAATTATCATGTCAGGAGTGTGCATAGAATGAAGCGAATGTGGATATGAATATTTTCCTCAAACTCGCGTCACGTTTCGCATGTGGAACTAAGGATAAAGTGAAGAAGTGTTGTTCATCTATTAAGTTTCCGCACACGAAGTTGTTCGGTTTTGGTTGGCAAAAGCATAATAAATATGCTGATAAATTACCAAGTCAGTGTCTACATGTACGCTCACTTTTCCAACATACAAATAAACGAGCACAAAGAATTCTTTTTAGCCTGCCGAATACTCGCAAATTCTGAAGTTTTTTTTTTCAGAGAAACAATTAAATTAAAAATTCTTTATCCTTTCTCCTTTCTGCGCTTCTCTCCATTTTTATTTTTCCATTCCACATTAGCCTGCTTAGTAATATATTGCTCATGCTTCTACTACTAAATGTATCATTTTCAACTTGAGCGTACGTAAGTGGCTCTCTTTTTATAATGAATGTGGAATAGATGAAAATGTGTATTAATTTTGTAGGTTGGAACTCACACAACTACCGCAGGAAGGAAGCAGACTCTAGGATCTCTTTTGGATGCATTGAATCAAATATAGCAAAGCTTCTATGAATGCATTCCCGTCTCAATCATCATCATCGTCATTTCATTTCAGAGAAAATAATATCAAGAGAGTTTGTGCGGTTGCGGTGCGACCGTTCTTCGTTCTATTATCAGAGGGTAACCAACTCAATCGTGTAGTTCAGGTTTAACAAGAGTAACTAACTGCATATTATTATTTATTAATTTATTATTATACATTCTGCTTGTACTCAGTGCGATCGTAATTCCGCCGCCATCGCTCAGGGGAAAGTTCAGCAACGAATGGACAACAAACAAGGGCAACAATTTCACCAAGGCTGCTTAATCACTTGTGGCTACAGTAAACACTGACACTGGTATGTAAGTAACGCCAAGTGAGTGCCACTCTCCATTATTTGACACATCAAAAATAATACTGTGCTGATGCCGTGATTTACAACTCCTCGTGCAAGCAGACGAGTTAAATTTCACTCTTTAGTGCGAACTTCTCCCTTCGGTTTCACACTTAAGTTGAATCGATTGTGCCTCGTCACGATCTCTTTCATAGCATTGAAATAATTCAGCGCGATGAGTTGTAATTTAAGCGTTTTCTCGAAACATTATCAAGTACTCGGATACTCCTCCAGGGTACTTCAATGATAATAATATTATTATACAGCAAATAATCTTGCAGTAATAGTCTGTAGTTGATTCCTCTTTGACATTCGAGTCCACGTGACGTCCACCCCTTCATGATCATCTGGAAAGAGACCATAATTTCTTCCAAAGAGAGTCTACAAGTGTTTGCGACTAAAGCATTTGTTTCGTAGGCATATTCATGTAAATTTTAACTAGATCTTGCCACTTTCTACGTAATCCTAAAGGGACACTTTTACTCTTTTCACCGTTAAATTTAGCGGTGCTCATGCAATGAGAAAGAGAAAAAACAGCGACTGCACTCGGCTTAAAAGGTAGGTGGGAAAGAACCGAGTAATAAAAAGGGAAACGTGGAGGTGTGTGCTGTTTCACTTCATGCCCCACCAAAAAATTGTGTACATTTTAGAGGGAATCGTGCGTGGCGTAGAACGTAATAGATAAAAGTCTTTTCAATCCCACAACATCGACGTGCCGGCAAAACTTGTCCTGATCACTGCGTCAATGAAGACTCTTAATAACATGCTATTTGTGTATTTTTAAATTGACATTCTGTTGAGGACACAACCAAAGCGAGAGAGACGCTACATGCGGTTCAAAACTTCTGTCCCTGTGTTGGCTCTAAGTTTATAATAAAGGTTATATTATGCGAACGCGAACGTGAATAAGCGCGCAGAAATGTACGTGTAGATGCGACGACAGGACATTTTGTTCCCTTTTCAATCACTGCTCGGTGTCCTTAAGAGTGCCAAACTTTGTCATCATAACGGGCACAATTTCTTCTTTTTATTATTATTTTCATTATTCTTAGTATTATTGTTATTATTATTATTATTGCTACTACTCCTGAATGTCAGCTTCAAGCATGCCGAGTTTTGTGAAGAAAGTGGCAAAAGATTGAGATGCCCGAGAACGGATCGTTTTTCCCCAGCGAATATTGCGATGTTCAATGAGAACAGTGGCATGAATAAGTTGTGAAGGACTTTACAAAACTACTATACTGACTCATTCCCTGTGTGAAACTCGTTCGCCAAGAGAAAGAGAGTCAAAGAAGACGAAGAAAAAAGGAAAGATGATGACGAAAACTGCGAGGAGATGAAAAAGTGAAAAGCAGAATCATCAGACTTTTGCTTGCCTTTTAAAAGCTTTCGGTGGTTTAGCTTTTCTCACGCTATAGGGAAACCTTTGAGACCAAAGGAAAAGTCGAAGCAGCAAAAAAATAGAAAGCAATAGAAAAGGAGCAAAAGAGAAAAAAAGGAACGAGAAGACGAACTAATAGGAACAACACGAGAAGTGAATAAATACTATGAACCAAACTACAATCCACCAATTCTAAGACATGTGCACAATAATAGGGAAAGCGCTCTTCTCGCAGCAGTGCTGCTGGTACCGCTTTACGTACCCATGAACTGGTTCCTTTCTATCTTTCTTCCTCCTTCACTAACTCTTTCTATTCATATTTCCCCATTCAAAATTGTGAATAGCTGACTCCGTGTGCAAAAAGTTGGCGGAGTTCATGCAGTGACGTTCCAACTGAACAGCTACAGCTACACGTACACTTTCACTACTCCGCCGCGCCCTTGCTTATTACCAGCAGACTTGCATTCTCTATGTACATTTCATTATTTCACAGCGTTTACAAAATTTTTATTAGTTACTCCAGCTAACACTTTTCTGTTACTGGTTCCGTGACTCAGCCACTGCAAATCGTTCCCCTCCACTCTTGCAAATCAGCACCATGAAGAGAAGGGGAAAGAATCTGTACAACAGAATTGGAAGAAGCCTCCGTAGATAAGAGGAACGTGCTTAGAAATCTCGAATAAAAGAGAAAAAAAGAGGAAAAAAACCTTTTGTAGGCTTTAAACTTGCAATTAAATTCTCGTTTGAACTACCACCATTATCATCCTCCCATGTCTTTTAAGTGCAAAAAATTTGTGTCAATTTATGATTGCCACTATCTGTGCGGCCGTTTCCCGAAATACGCCTTCATCCTTCCCATCTCTCAAGCAACTCCTTTCGCTGAATGACGAAACATTGAACAGCGACTTTGAAAAACGGATTCGTTAGCAATTTGTTTACATGTGTACTCCAATTCTCATCCCTTTTCACAAGAAGTGATTTTCGACTTTATTCTTGGACCCAGTTTCGGAGCATATTTTTCTCCTTTTCATTCTTGACAATATCTGGCACGACAAATCAAACCAAGACATAAGCTAGGGAGATTTTTTGTTTAAATGATAGAGTGGAAAGGACTCGTGCAGAGGAAAGAACACTTTCATCGTTATTGAAGAGTCGTCCTGGTTGTGATTCCGACTCCCATGTAACTGTCTAATAAGAAGCCCACTTGCAGAGATAACCAGCCACAGCATCTGCCTCAGCTCGCAACAGCAATCGAATAAAAGGAATACTCATGTATGAGAAAGGAGAATTCATTCTTGGAAATGTAATATAATATTATTATGTAGTGACTAAAATAGACAGAGAGGAAAGGTAACGACGGAAAGAAGTAAACTAAACTGGATCTTCGTCTTTCTCCCTCTCAACTGCCAACGCACATCCATTTCGCTTGCACTTGATTTCAACAACATGATGCGGTGTTTTCATCTATTCTTTCTCCAAACAAACTCATCTCGTAAAGTTTGCCTCTGAATAGAGGGAAGAGTGTTTGGAGGTTGTACGCACACATTAATTCACATCGGTGGGACTCACTATTCACTACTGCTACTCAACTACAACTCTCCATCTCATCACCATCATCAATAACAACGTTCATCTGATGTGTACAGCACATTTCTCCCTTCTCTCTTTCTCTCAGTCTGGACCCAAAGTGAATAGTAATTTTAAGTGGATGAAAGCTGGTCGTCCAGTTGACTTTTCTCGAATACCCACCACTCCAATTTGATGCTGACGATGACTGACTGGTGTTGTGAATAACTGCGAGTACTTTTAAGTATATTACATGATGCAAGTAATTTATTGCATTTAGCGCGACGATGATGACTGACGGTGTACATTACATTTGCCCAATTCACCGTTTGCATTTCAACTGACGAAGAGAAGGAAGCTGCCCCCGTTTTGAAACTCTGCCACCTCCCAAACTATGAATATATTTCCGTTCCCAGGAAGTTCTGCCTTATATATTTAGCTTGAAATATAAACAAATAAACAAATAAACCGAACCGGTTAACAAAAATGGTGCTAATGCTATTCAACTGAATGATTGCAAGAAACGCTTTGCTAACGTCAAGTCCAACTTTTATTTAGTAACAGACAAGGTAAACGGTGTGTGCAGTGTGGAGTGAGCACGCCTCAATTTATGGTCATACAACTTGTATGATACAAGTATGTATCGTGTGTCGTCTCCCCTTTCTCACTTTCACTCTCTCACTTTTACACTGTAAAACACGTCTAATACCTATGTACTGCGTGCATTCTACAACTTGAACTCCAAATACGAGACAAGCGGCAACAAGCCCTACAGCCACAAATGACGGGGACTAGATGAACGTGAGTGCGGTGATAGTAAAAGAGGCCAGAAACATAAACCCAGGGCTCTTCCACATTCGTCTGTCTCGCTCAAAACCCCAAAAAGCCAGCTTGCACTTGGAAGACAGAAAAGAAGAGTAGGGCAAACAAGGAGAAAAACAGATTACTACAAATAATGACAGTGAAACATGGCAAAAAGGGAAAAGTATTAATGAGTCAACCTTTTACTTATTTTCTTTGATGCAATTTGATGTAACAAAGTAATGCAGTGCAAAGCTACATAATGAACGCTTGAAGAGAGCTCCAACTTCCTGTATATTTAATATTTACAATGTTTACTCGTCCTATTATTAAATAAACGCAAAGCAAAAAGAACAACTTTCTCCCGGCTGACTAGCTGACAGACGGGCAGAGAACACTCGTAGAAGCTCACTCTGCATTTTTCCCATGTGCAAATACTACAAATAGGCCGACTCGCAACTTGTCTAACTTTTCTCTCTATTTATTTGCACACAATAAGCTTGACTGATGAAAAGTGATGTGTTATAACAACCAGACAATTAAATTAAGCACTATTAGAAGATGCTAGAGTGGTCTTCAAAGAAATAGCTTGTGTCCGTTTTCACCCACCTGTTGTTGTTCACTGCAGTTCTATTGTGATCTCAAGTACCTACTCAGCTGCATATTTCCGTGGAGAATGTGTTGTACCAATTTTAATAATCGTCTTCTTCAACGAAAGCACTTGTGCTGAGAAGGGAAAATCTGTGCCGCCAGTTCAGTAGCAACAAGTAAGCCGAAGCTCTACAAGTTCTCTAATTTCTCTCGAGGATCATTAATACTGTAAAGTGAAGTGCTGTAGTATACCGCTCATGACTGCTGATAATCCAGAAATTTTCCCCTGACTTTCACATATTCCAGGTTATACACGTAGCAGCAAACATTGTGTGTGAACACTGGTGTGTGGTGTGGAACTGGTTTGTGTTAACAGAAAGCAAAAGGATGAAAAGGAAAGAACAATGAAAGCGACGTAGCCGAAGTTGAAATTAGTGTCAGAGAGTGGAATTAAACAGATAATTTTATTGCGACATTAAACGATACCAAAAATACAATCATGGGAAGTACAGAGGCGGCAGCAGCAATTTCTGCTTTCGGCGACCAGCCTGCAGCTCCTGGGTTCTTGTCACCGAACCTAACCAACTTAGTAGAATCCGGTTGTGACTTGTTGTACAGTAATTGTACAAATGACTCTTCAATAATCACAGGCTCGGAAAATGAAACAAGTGGTGGACAGCAGAGGTATATGAGCAGCTTGGGAGTTTGGTTGGCGATGCCAGAATGGGAAGTTTTGTTTTATGCTTTTTATTGTACATAACAAATACATTATGTTGTGCATCAGCTTTCAGAAGGTGCTTACAATATTTTTTAATTGAATGTTACAGGGAGGCGGCACTCACTGCAACAGTTCTCTCCTTAATTATTGTACTCACTTTAGTTGGAAATGCTCTCGTGATTATGTCAGTCTTCACATACAGACCACTTCGCTCTGCTCCAAATTTCTTCATCGTGTCTCTGGCGGTAGCTGACATGACTGTGGCCATTCTTGTGCTTCCATTAAATGTAGCTTACTCAATTCTTGGACGCTGGGTTTTGGGGAAACTAATCTGCGAATTTTGGGTTACATCCGATGTCCTCTGTTGTACAGGTAACAAATGAATCTTATTACAAGTATCGCGCAGAATTACATTTGCCTCGACTGCTCCAAAATAGAACTTAATTAATCAGGCTCGGCAGCTACTATTGAGTTTGGAATTGACATTTAGACGTATTGTTGTTGCAAACGCTGGAAAACTGTAGGACTCTTAGGCGACAACAACAACAACAACGTTATTGGAATAGCGCCTCCATGAACACTTAGACTCGGATCTCTTGTCACCATAGTTGCTTGTCTCTTGTCTGTTGCTGGTTAGAAAGGACGGAAATAGTCAAGGGAGCAAGTAATTGCTTTTGTGACTCGCAGTATCCCAATATTCTTCGTGAATAACTTATTGAATAAAATGGAAAAGTGACAGGACGGAAAGTGTGTTCTCGTGTATAGGAAACGTAGTTTGCATATTGCACTTACGGCCGAAATAACAGTTTCTTCGACAAAACGACGAGCTCTTCTGAGCTTGATCCTTGTAATTTAATTTGAGCTTGACGTGACTTTAGCTCACACTTTGTAAACATATTGCATTCGTGTTATTTGGAATCTTGTGATTATGATTGAACCTCACAATTGAATCGATAGTAAGAGAGGACGCGTGCTGGGTGCTGGCTTTCTCCTTGCCAATGCATTTCTCGCGTTTCACCAGGATGCAGTTGCTAGGCCCACATTTTTCCATACTCACGAAAAGGTGTTTTTCACTGTTGTCCCTTTCTTTCATTTGCCCAATTGTGTTTTCCGATGCTTTCCTTAGGACACAAAGAAGCGGAACCCAGACCACGTCTCTCTCAATCTTCCTCTCTCCCTCGACAGACACACAAAAGGGAAATAGAAGGAAGGGATAAAGACAGGAAAAACGAGCTCGCGACTTGTGAGAGCACGTTGTGAATTGTGAACCCTGATAATATAAATTGCATGCTGTTTTTTCTATCACATTGTTTCCATGTTTCTCGCTCGCCCGCCCGCTCACCGTGCTTATCATTCATAATATTATGCATAGAAAAGACGACAAGGTTACAAGTTTATCGATGTATCACTGTTTATGCTTGAGTAAATTTGATGACGTCAAGTGTCATCATCAATTTTTAAATGGCAAGTTGAAGAAATATTAGGGGAGTGCTGGCAGAACAGAGTAAGAAGACAGGAGTGAAAGTAGCGGGGCGCCTGAAAGGAGATGTATAACTTTTGGTTGACCAAATAATAACAAGGAAAGTAAATCAATAATGTGCTCTTCCTGTCACCGAATTCCATTATAAACTTGCCCCTCAAGTGTAAATTTGTATAAGATGAAGAATTGGATAAGAAAGTTTTTCTGAATGGGCAACGAAGCATAGGGTGTGCTCTAGGAGAAAGTAGAAAGAAGTGAACTGGTAATGAAATAGGGAATTTTATTCTACAACAAAAACTTTGTCGCCTAATGTCATGATTTTTTGACTTGTTTCTCTTTTCTAGCGAGCATCTTACACTTGTGTGCAATCGCAATTGACCGTTATCGTGCCATAACAGATCCGGTGAACTACGCACGAAAACGAACCCTGCAGCGAGTGCTGCTCACGATAGCCGTGGTGTGGATCATGTCCTTCCTGATAAGCTCGCCACCAATTCTTGGTTGGAATGACTGGCCAGCAGATTTCAACAAAGATACTCCTTGCCAATTAACTCGTCAACGAGGCTACGTCGTTTACTCGGCCCTCGGCTCCTTCTTTATCCCGTTAGCTCTAATGACGGGAGTTTACATTCGGATTTTTATAGCAACGAGGAGGCGGCTACGCCAACGAGCCAGAGCATCACGCTTATCGGCAATGGCTCGCCAAAAGAACGTGGATACCAGTGGCGCAAAGAATGGAGATCGAGCGGACAGGGATCGGAGCTCAATCAGCTCGATAGAAAATAATGGGAACGATGGATCAGGAGATCATTGCTTAGAACGAAATAATGATGACGCGATTCAATTAAAAAAGGCAAGGAAGGAGAAAGAGAAGAAGTCACCTATGTGTGCGAGTAATCTTCTACCCAGCAGCTCTGTTGAGAATGAAACTGCCAAGAACAGTGGTGGAGGGAGCAGCAGTTCTGGCAGTGTCAAAACACGACTCCACAGCCAGCTGACGGTAGGTGACTTGGACGCATCATCCAACAAACTGAACCCAACTAATTTAAGTGAGGACTCTGTGACGGATGCCGACGTTCACAGTCAACAAGCAAAACAGCACAACCATTCATTTCGAGAGACAGGACAAGCCGGACCACTGCCCAAATGTCATGGGAGTAACCGTGGGAACAGAAAGTCAGCCCGGCAGCCATCACAACAGGTTAGCCAGTTCGTGGAAGAAAAACAACGAATCTCACTCTCGAAGGAGCGGAAAGCGGCGAGGACTCTGGGAATTATTATGGGTGTATTTGTCGTCTGCTGGCTGCCCTTCTTTCTCATGTATGTCATAATTCCCTTCTGCAAGACATGCGAAGAACCCAGTACAAAAATCACCAATTTTATCACGTGGCTTGGTTATCTCAACTCATCCCTGAACCCCCTCATCTACACCATCTTCAATATGGACTTCAGGAAAGCTTTCAAGAAGCTGCTCTACATTGGCAAGTAGTCGCCACCTTCGCATTCCTACCTAAAATCTCGAACATGACAACTCCAAAATAATACTCTCAACTCAAGTCCAATCTTTGAGTATTTAGGCAAGCATAATCTACAACCGTCACCCTTCAACTCCTACGAGCGACAGTTGAAACCAACTAGTCATAATTCTGGCTACACCGCTGGTAATATTACATTGCTCTCAGCCACCATTTACTATTCCGTCACTCAGCTATTGCGTAACAAACATTATTTTTAGACTATACACACTACTCTGTAGAATTAAGTATGTCTTCAAAGCGTAAAATCAATTTTCTTGTAATTGCAATTTGCAAATTTCAGCTGACGTTGGTACATAAGCTATAATAAATGTAGGTACTCGTCATGCCACATAGGTGCGAAAAATCTGTCAGCAGGTTAGGATTGCTAAAATATGATTAGTTTAAGGTATGTATTATGTAGCAGCGGTGGATCACATAAGTAATAAGAAATGGTCATCAAACTTTGCTCCACGTAAAGTAGAAAGCTGATTTAAAAGCAGCAGCGTTTGTCATCAATATCATCAAAGCAACAACTTGCTTTGACAGAACCACATAATTGCAGTGCCAAAATCATATCTTCTTCAAATGCCCGCAACACCCAACCCTTAAGTGAAAGCAAAGTGAAACCGTGGAACTTATATAACTTTTGAATATTTTGTTGCTGATCAGCACTCATATTAGAATTTAGCTTAGGGGTACTGCAAATGATATGTTGAGGTTAAAATTTATATTTTCCTTTGAAAATACTTAGGTTTATCAAATGTTATGACGTAAATAAACAGCCACCTCTAACCCATACGTTAACAGTACTTTCATTAAGCCGAGTGAGCCGCTACTTGAGTATAACAATTTACTAATCTGGATGAATTATGGCTCCAAGCGTGGTGAGCAATGGTTCTTTACTTTAGTAGATAGCACGATACAAGATTTCGATGGTACGGGCAGATCCTCGAGAGAAAAGGCAAAATTCCAATGACTCGGTTCCAAAAGCAGTGCAGTGTAAAGAACACATTTTTGTACTGCTTACTCTAAGTAAGGATTAATACCATTGAGCACCGTGGTCGCGTTCGAAACTTAGGTAGGGTTTCTCAACAAATTCATTTATTTCTCTCTCATTTTTTAGAAGAGTGCCATCCTTAATCTGGTGTCGTGGTAACAAGCACGATAGATACGATACCTAGGGTGCGTGTGTTCAGTAAGCAGGTCGCAGGAGCAAGGTGAATCAACTACAAAGAGAAATGATGTCACTGTTGTACAACTGTTGGTTTGTGCGGTCGACCGTGTAATACTGTAAATACTCCCGACTGTTTCATCTTGTCATAACCATGTCATCTCATGAGTCACATTTTTTCAGCTTTCTACTTCCAATTTTGTCTAACTTCTTAAAAGGAACTCTAATGGAGTAAACAAGAAAAGAAAAAATAGTAAATTGCAAAAAAAGCAGAAGGTAATAGTGTTGTTTCAGTTTCAGTGGCTGCATCCGTCCCATGTTAACTTGAGTCAAGTCCATCAATTTACTTCACTCCGTTTAAGTGGACACCGCGAACATCACACCCCACATAACAAAAAAAAGAAAATCCTAATTACCGGTAAAGCCTCTCTGTATCGTAAACTATGGGCTAGCGTATGATTTTTTGAGAATTGTGTGACCAATATTTTCTGTTTAACTTTTGCAACACTCCTGTCACGTTTTTTTCTGCTCGGGGAAAACATTAGTTACGGGCTTGAGACTTTAAGAAAACTCTGGAGGTGTTTCTGAAAGTATAGGTGAGAGACACAGGAGCCTCTAGTACAAGCTTGTAAAAGCCACTTTACAGATTTCGTTTGCATTCTCCACTTTCGTTGAACAAAAGAATTTTAGTAAAGAATGAAGACAAAGATGAGAAGAGGTATCATGGTTATAAATATAGCAAATGGATGTAGTTGAAGAAACGTCATACTGTTGTGCAATTTGTATACTTTCCATCCATAGGTCCACTTAGGTACATATAATTGAGCTCGTAACCGTTGGCCACAAATCTCCATAAAAACATACTTGAGAAGAATGAGTTTCTCTCTTCGCTTTCATTTTCGTTTTGAGAGGCGAAACGAATAAACGAGAAAACAAAACTACTTACAATGAGAATCGCAACGGTAATCCGAGTTCCGAGTAAAGCATCCGTATAACACACCAAGTTGGTTCACCCTTTCTGAATAATTGTTTTGCATACGTTTTGAGATGCTACAATGATTGCAAGCCATTCGACCCCACGGCTACTCTTCGTCAGACAAAAAGTGTCAATAAAGAGTTACGATCATGAGCTGTGCTTTGAGCTAAGAAATCTGCATGTTTTCCAGAATTAATCAGCAAGGTTGCCGACAAACAGGCATCGCGGCCCAGCTCATTTTAGGATGGTGAGCGGAAATCCAATCGGCTTACACACTTAAGTTAATTTCAGCACATAATTCCCGCCCTCGGCTTCACAGCCGCACTAATATAGATGGCTACAGGAGAATAGACCCCTGTCTTTGTCGCATGAAGAATAGAACTTGTTACAATAGAATTGGAGTAGCATTTAGAAAATTGTAGATTAAAATGTGTAATGTAGTATCTTACTTGTTTCAGTGACCTGTCGAGCACACGTGCCTACCGGTTTACAAAAGCATGATGATGGTACGTAGGTGTTGTTGTGCTCGCTTGGAGGTATGTGCCACCTCATTTATTTAGTAATGCCTCTTCTCTCACTTCTGAATGGAAGAAAGAAGTTTGTATTGGAATTCTACTGTGAGAAGTAAAAAAAAACTTTTAATCGCTTTCATGTCATTCATGTTTTCTCCCTTGCTGATGTGACAAAACTTGAGATATTTCTCCCCTATGTGCAACACTAAACTTACAGCTAACACTCGAAACACGAGAGCAAAGAATTCACTTTCATATCTCGTTTAGGAGAAAGTTGTTTGCAAAAGTATAATTATTTCTCATTTAGTAAAGTCGCACTAACTACCAAGACGATTCCTATGTGGTAATGAAAAGGCAAAGTTCATCATCGCACATAAAAGCAGACATCGTGATCAAAAATACCCACTTATAAACTTAATTCAGGATCACACTTGTGTTGTTTTATATCTATATTGCGTCAGTGTCTGGCACTTGTGTACATAGCATGATTACTCATTTACTCCTTCTGTCCTGATTCTGATTATGTAGTTTTAGGAGGCAGTCAGGAGTCATCAGGAGTAATGAAAGATGCAAAATAATGTGGACCAACACAGTGTTCGCATCAGCACAAAAACATTTACAAAATGTTGTTAATGTTGACTTAAAAGAAGTGTTCTCTTCTCTGGTAATGAATGACATGACGTCAGTAATTTCACTCTATTCCATTATAACTATGTTGTTCCTTTAATCCGTTTATGTGCCAGAATGAAGTCCCTTTATTTTTAATCCAGCTCCATCCAGCACAAAAGTACGAACGATCCATCTACAAAATCCTTACAAAAATGAATTCGTAGAAGCTTGCTCATTTCTCGCTCCGATATTCACAAGGCAAACTTGTATCGCAGTTCACCATACATCGCTTTTTTCGTACATTTAATTGATATCTAACCAAACCATACGAACGAACGCGAACGTCGAAGTTCAGCCAGCCTTTGAAGTGCATCCATTTAGGGGCAAGGGGCTCTGTTTGATTTATGAAATAAGTGAACTGTATGATTTACTTTTTTGTATTTGCTTCTAGCCTAGCAGAAAAATATTATCATAATATCGTAGCATGCTTTCTAAACTCTTGAACTCAAGTACTTCGTAGATTTCATTATTATGTACAAAGCGAACATAGTAATCATAACGGCCAAAATAGTTTCTCGGAGTGATGGCTAGGTGAGTTGGGAAGACATTCAACTTTTTGATTTTACAAGTCAGACACGCTATTATTATGACCTCCGCTCAATTCAAACTCGCAGAGAGCATTTTACTTACAAGCAGAATTTGGAAGTTATGTCGTGAAAATCATGCTCACATTGAAAAAGTTTTCATGTTTAAAAAAATAGCAACTTATTTTACTCCAAACTTTACTTCACATGGCCAAACAGATAATGAGTTGTTAAGTCCCTCAATCGCAATTTAAAATTTTGTGCAACTAGTTAACAAATGCATAAAATAGACCGTCCCTGAACTCGAATCTTGGTTCATTTTCATTCCTTATGTTATGATCAGCATGATGCACACATAATTGTCTAATAATTTTTTATTCAAAGAAAGTTCTTGCTGAGGTTTTTGCTATTCTAACTGTAAGCTAAATAAAATGTGTTACGACAATGCAGCGGGCGACATGAGTGGTAACGGGAGAAACGGATCTTTTCGTTTGTACATATGTAGGTAGGCTGATGAGACGCACAGGCAATGAGAGCACAGCAGTTTCTAATTTCACTCTGACGAGGTAACGGTTTCAACCTATTCTCTTGGATGGAGCTCATACTTTCAGAAATTAATCATCTAGTTGATATAACACT
>VYYJ01001186.1:0-34878 GCA_021029165.1 Cyphoderus albinus | reverse complement strand
GAGCTGATAAGTCACATATGCAAAAATTAGCTCTATTCTTAAATAACAACACGGGTAATTAAATATTTTAACCATGTAACATTAAAGTGTCAATACCTTTTGTACTTCAATCAGACTCTCGTTGCAACGCGTTGTTCAGCCGAGTGTGTACCCAGTCACCCTTCGCAAGACAAACCAGAAGCATTTCACAAAATCCAATTTTTTTCTTTACATCCCCTCCAATGGAACTAAAGAAGTCTGTCAGGATACAGTGATACATTCTACTCCGCTGTACAGTATAAATGACACAGTTGTCTTTAAGTCTGACTACAAAATCATCCTTTTCCAGCTTTGCCAAAAAAACTAGATTTGGCCTTTAAGAGTTTCTACCATTCGTTTGTGAGTCTGTGTGTTTGTTGTACAAAAGCCAAACGAATCATTCCAATTCGACAAAGTCGGATAAAATTTCCAAGCTCTTCTCTTTGATGTGGGGATTGAAGACTAGCAATCATTTAAGTCAGTGTCTCCAGAAATCTTATACATGTGTCGCAGTTGAAGGATCCTTTCCAAAGGAATTGGCAAACTTCAATGAATTCTAGGTAGACGGGTATGTGCAGAGGTATAATATAATGTATAAGATATAATATAAAATGTATATATTTATAAAACGTAGAAAACCTATGGCGTAATTTTAGTGGGAGCCACAACAAAAACAATGAAATGAGAAACGCTGAAATATTGAAGTACATCGACACGTCATGTCTATTACAGCACAAAGAAAATAATTGTTACGTGAATTTCTTTTTGAAAATGAGTTATCTGAAGTTGTTTATGTTAACGTCCCACGCTACGTTTCTCCGCTGTTGGTATGCTACAACGAAGAAGGAAACTCCCTTAAGGGAATTCCGTAACCGTGGCGCTTTTTAATTTACTCTAGTATCTGTAGCTATAAGGGGAATTTAATTTCAATTGTAGACAGTAAAACCGTGTTGAGTGCATAAAAACTTTCAAATTTCAATCAAGTTGCTGTGCTTGAAAGCCCGCTTATGTAACCTGTAGAAAATTGAGTTGCAGTTGGTTACTCTACCGTTGTTACCACTCACGCTTGCTTCCATCACCTGGAATATTTACCAATCCGTTGTTCTGCATATCAAGGGAACTAGAACTCTATAAACTATGGCATATGGAAAGCTTTTTTTAATTGTTTGACTTTAATCCTTTCTTAGTTTTTCATGCGTATGGATATCTTCTGGCAGATTATAATCATAATTCAGTTTTAAAGCAGAATTGAAATCAATAAGAGAACTTTTCCATTCTTCATCTTGAACGCTTGAACCGCATCGCACAATGGGAGTGGAGAAAGTTTGCCAGAAATTTTATATAATGAAATTATGAAATGTGTGGCCATGATATTTATAAAAAATTCGTTTGCCGGAAGTTTATTCATACAGTTTGCCGGATTAAACTAACTAGATACTAGTATATCTATTCTCACAGCATAATACATTTAACTGCGACATTCTCATGTATCAAAAAGCATTCATCACTATCACTATGAATCCATGTCATTTGCCTCAACTCAATCACAAGTTTAAGACTGAGCGCGGTGGAAGGTTTCGACTAAAACTCCACAATATTAATTTATAACAAAATGTTCACTAATGTAAATAAAAATACTGGCCACTTTGCTCTGTATAATTAACGATACACTTGAGGACATTTGAGAATAGGGATTAAGGAGAGAAAAGAAAATTACTTGTACGGGGCAATACGAATCCGGGATTAAGCAAATTAATTTGTTTTTTAAACAAACAAAACCAGAGACATTTCGGATTAATACATAGAAATTATCTCAATTTTTTGTATGCAACGAAAAACTGCATTCATTACATTTTGTAGGACAGCATTTATGTCAAAAATATTTGAAACAATCACTAATTGTATAATACAATCGGAGATTTCGTGCATGGAGTGATCGTGGTTATTCATTTTGGTATTCAAATAATTTTTCCTACAAAATGTAATGAATGCAGTTACAAATTTGCATACAATATTACAATGTGTAATGAATACAGTTCCTTGAATTCTTCATCCGGATACCAAATTTTGTTTTTTATTTTATTTATTTTGTTATTTTTTCATGAGCTCAATTGCAAATTTACAGAAACTCATATCAGTCATGCCCAGGTGAGTATTTAAATCAAATAATTTGATCGATTGACGTTGATATACAATTTTGCATATTATGTAGATAATGTTTAAGTTTAAGGAGAGGAAAACGACACGGCCATAAATCACGTCCAAAGTCCAGCCTTAGCATACCATTCAAAAACCAGAAGCTGCTTTGCATACGGAGATGTTTCTTCTTTTCTTATTTACTCGAGCAACTCAACGATATTTCGTGAATCGAAGGAAGTGGGCGCATTTCGCATCACATCGCATCACACTTTATTTCAGTGGTAAAGGGGATTCATTAAACTAGTTTTAATTGTCGATCAATTGGTCTGTTGAGCTTCAGCTACTTTTTTTTACGGATTGAGTTACCTAATGTAAGTAATTAATCTCATTTGGTCACTATGCTTGGCCAGAAATGTAGTGTAAATTACTTAATGACTTACTTAATTATTATAGTTTAATTTCATTTCATGCTTAATTTTACTTTATTCATTTATTTTCAGCCATTTGATCTAGATAAAGATGTCGTCCCCAGATATTGAGATTGTCGAAAATGCCGGAAGTGAGGATGAAATCTTCACAGTGGAGAGAATTTTGGACAAGCGGGTTTTGCTTGAAGGGGATGTCGAGTATCTCGTCAAGTGGCTAGGATACGATTCCAATGAAAATACGTGGGAACCCAAGGACAATCTCGAGTGCTCGGAATTGATCGAAAAGTTCGAGAAGGAGCGGGAGGCACGTCAGCCAGAGCAAATGGCGGCCTTAGATGTTGACAATGATGATGGGGACGGAAGTGAAAGTGAGGAGTTCACTGTGGAAAAAGTCCTCGACAAGCGGGTTTTGGCAGACGGGAGTCTCGAGTATTTTGTTAAATGGCTGGGCTACGACTCCGATGAAAACACGTGGGAGCCAAGGGAGTATCTCAAGTGCTCGGAAATGATTGCGGAGTTCGAGAAGCAGTGGGAAGCAATGCAGCGAAAGGAGAATTCGAATAGCGATCAGAAATCTAAGCCTGTGTCGTCAACAATGAACCCAACTTCACCACCCCCCACGAAGAACAAGGACGGAGCTGAAGCTATATCTGGCAGACATGAAAGGGTCAGTCAATTAATACTTAATTAGTCCCAGTTAATTCATCAGTCAGTTAATTCATTTGACAGTTTAAACATAATTATTGTCATATTTTCAAACTCATTCAGGAACCAGGCGTAAAAATGGATGTGCTCGAACCCGTCACCAGTCGCGCTACGGAGATTTACCACGTTTGACAAAGGAGGCATCCCGGAGGAGATCGTTGGCGTCACTAACTCCCATGGCGAACTCATGTACCTCATGAAGTGGAAGGATTCGGAGGAGGCGAAGGATTTGGTGCCGGCTTGTATTGCTAACCAGAAATGTCCACAGCTCGTCATCAGATTCTATGAGCGGCTAGTCGTCTGGAAACCTGTGCTGGAGTACTAAGAACACCACCATTCAATACATTTAAGGTCATTTTTATAAAAATAGTGGATTTGTTGGTTCTTTTCTTGGTGGTCGGATTAGAAACCTTATCTGTTGAAAATATTACTACTAATAATTTTTATAAGTGGAATATTACTGTTTATTAAATGTTTATCTGCTGATTTTGCTTATCTTGATAAGGTGTCAAAATCAAAAAAGTTACCGCGTGCTAGTAATTTGTACAACTTATTGAATCTTTACAATAATATGAATTAATGATTCTCTAATGTTACGTAACACCGGTGTTTATGAATTAATGAGGTTTAGTTGTTTAATAAGAATTTGGTCTGAAATGTTTATAAATTTTATTGAAATTCGTATTTGATTCGACTCTCGACCGTATTTAACTGCTATTTTATGTTTATATTTAATGAATTAAAATGTTTTCGGTAATACCGAATTATTCTAAAAAACTGCAACCATTACCTTCTTCAGGAAAGCCTCAGGCTTCTTTATTATAATAATTAGTGAGAACAAAATCGTGATGAAACATTGTTTCATTATTAAGAGTATGTGGTAATTCCAATTACTAGTTACCACAACCACAGTTGTTTCTCATAAAGTGCATAGTTCATTGGGAACAAGGGAAACTTCTTCGACCCACTCTTTTAATAATAATATTGCGCCATCATTTTTTTTGCAGTTTACATGTTATGAAGTGCTCACAAATATGTAATAACGAATATCAAAGGAATGATGTTGTAGTAAACTGACGCAGCTTTCCATCCACGTAGTACATGCAAATACTCTCCTGTTACAATAATGCCTCTAAATATGTTGTTTGTAAAAACTGATAAAAGATGAAAGTTAAGCATTTTGTTTTGTAACTTTCATACATGAGTGGCCATTTCAGTAGGTTAAGAAGAGTCGTTGATGAGCTGACAAACAACTCCAGATTCACTTTTATTTACTTCACATGATATTCTTGACATCAAATTTTGCAACCTTCCCGTAACGTAACTCTGTTGTTACTTAAATTAACGTTAATTAAAGTGATATCATTTAATCTGCTACATCCTACTCAAAATAATGCATTTCGGAGTTACACATCGTGTATGTACATATTTTAGCTGAGTTTCTCATTTCTTTCTCAACCTTCTGATCTAATACTTTTTCATTAATTGTTGGTTAGAGCTAAATGCAAATCACTACCGTCGCGCTACAAAATCAATCAGCACCTAATTCTATTTAAGGGTATTTTCCGTGTGTCACAGAATACGTTTAGTGCAAACACCCACGCACGTCCTCAATGAACCAGCTACAATCTTTTTCTTTCACTATACAATAATAATTTCATTTTGTAGATAAATGCATAAATGTCTCTCTCTTAGATACTCGAGCGTTTTAAACGCAACAGTAGCAAAAGTGAAATCGTAAAACTGAATATCTCGATAAGATAATCGATTTAGTGAAGTGGTGAAGGATTGAACCTTCATAATTAAAGATTGCGTCTATAGTCAGTTACGCAAACCACCCTTTTAGAAGGCTCATAGAGCATTAAGCGTAACTAAATCCCATTCACAAAATGAATGAATACATAACCCCTGATAACCATTCAACCGTAAAGGAGCCATCATCACCAGACCGTAAAGGAAAATAATGCTTTTTTCTGTGGTGTGTGTTTCACTATGATAAGCTACTCACAGCAATGTGACGGAAATGTGGGCAACTGTAATTTGACAAGTTGCACAATCTTATACAGGTGCATTTATTTCCCAGAATGAAATAAATTCCCGTTAATTTATCAGTTGTTCAATTAAAGAGGGACCCACCGTAAATTTTATCATGAGGAAATAATGAATTAGAGTCAGTTATACGGTCAAATTATTTGTCCATGTAAAAAACAAACTTGAATTTATATGTAACACGAAATTACGCATGATTCCAGTGCAAACAGTTAGATACTAAATACTAAATAATCGGACCAATTGAAACCTTTAAAAAAAGTTTTCACCGAATAATAGCTGGAAATAAATTAAAGTTGATTGAAAGCACAGATCCGGTTACGAGAGAAGAACAAAAACAAAATCTCCAGCTCAATAAGAATTATTAAATCACATGAAATTCCTTTTCCCGAATGTTGCTTTGTTTTACTTGAAAAGCTTGTGCCAGTATGAGCGGTTGTCGTCTAAAAAGTTTTTTACTTCGTACCCGTTGAACTTTTATTTTAATTGAAACTAACAAAAATAAAAAAAAGCTTAATTCACTATGCCTCAAATATCTATTATTTCTACAGCAAGTTAGACGTATGGAAAAGCTTTGCTCAGTTAGGTATGTATTAATGTATTTATTATTTATCGCATCGTCAATAAGAGTAACAAAGGATATTAAAATAGATTCATGTAGCCTTCAGCTTCAATATCAACCAGTGTTATATGTGTATGAGATTCGCTGTTACGAAGCTGTACCTGGCAATTAAAAGTAATACTGCAATGGAATTAATAACGTTGTCATCTGGGACATTGTTTAGGTTCGCCTGCATACAATATTTATCTATTCGCTTTGTGAGGTTTACAATCTGAAACATTAATATTAGTATTACTTTTTCGTCAAGTAAAACTTAATAGTTAATAGTTTTGCAGCATTTGCTTTAACAACTAATAGTACATATTACAAAACAAACTTTCAAAAAAAGGATACGAGAGAAACTTTTAACTTTTAATCGTAAGTTAACTTTTAAGAATTCGAGCCTTCTACTTTCATACAGCACAGCTTTTGAAGCGTGTCGATCCGTTGGGAAACAGGTTGCTCACAGGTGCTTGAAGTGGTTTCATCCGTCGCGTCTAGTTGTCATCTCCGGCTAGAGACACAGACAAAAACGAGCTTACAAGTTGCAAGAGATCTCAGTTAGTCTGGAGTGGCACAAGGAGAAGCATCTCTCTCGCTTTCACTCCTTACTTTTACATCTTGTCAGGAGAACAAAACGATGGAAGCAACAACTTCCCTCATATGTGAGAAATTCTCCAAGCTTTCGCCTCACGTGACAATAACGGTAGTAGTGAACTTACTTTCACCACTCTCCCAAGAAACTCAACAAGTTTCGAAACTGGTCAACTCTACAGCTAATCTGTCGTTCATCGTGATATTGATTCCATTCTCTATAACACCTTCACCGTGAAAATTCTCAGGCCATCCATGGGACTTCGTGGAGCGGCTCTGTGCCGGAGTTAATCATTTCTGAGAAGTACGGGGTGAAGTGAAACTAAACACAATTATTTTTCACATTCGTTTTAATTAAACATCGATTCTCCTCGACGGACACTCTAACTGCAGCATATCCTCTGACAATCATTGGAATTATTTATCCAAGATTTCAGATAAGAAAATGATGTTAACTGTGCTCCATCTAAGGCTTCTCAGTGGAAAGGGATTGATCTGGATCTGGTAGATGCAGGGTAAATGCATGCGTCACAACAAAATCCTTTGGTCATTGGTGAAAACTAGGAACTAGAGACGAGACGAGACTGGAATTCGGTAACCGAATTTCGGTGCAACCATTACATAGATGTGGGAAGTTTCCTTGCAGGATTAAACTAACTAGTTTATTTATTCTCACAGCATAATACATTTAACTGCGACGTTCGTTAATCGTGTGTATCAACGAGTATCCAACTCTATGGATCCATTGTCATTTGCTTCAACTGATCTACATAAGTTCACATTTCTCTTTCTATCTCTTATTACGTTAAAATGACAAAACAAGAACAAAACACATTGGAAACACTGTCCAAGGGTGAAAGAAACATGAATAAAAAGATGATGGCTGATATTCATATCAATATACAATACACACGTGATATGCATAGTCCGTAAAATACTGTGATAATGCTTCCAATAATGTACAATTATGTCACCTGTTGAAAAAATTAGGAACATCACCGCAATCTTTTCAACGTCATAATAATTAAAATACCTAATAGCTGTGCCAACCACTCCCACGTACTCCGTTTCATGATCATGATTTATGATAAAAAATACTTGACTTTGACTTTCATTATATTTTTACAACGAAATTAAATGTTCACACTGCAAGGCCACTCGAATAACACTCACATTACACATCAAACATTTGCTACTATATTTATTGTGAGCAGTTGGAGAAATACGAACTTGCTTCTTTAGAGAAAAATGTCAATTATTTCGCTTTAAAAAGTCCAATTAATTTCTCAGCAGAAAAAAAAACAGTTACATAATACTATACATAAAGATACACCCCAATAATCACGGAAATGACGTAAACGGGTGCTGTCTAGAACATTCGGAACTGTCAACATTGAAATTTCTATTGCATAAGACTCAGACACCGTTTCCCTGCGGGAGTGAAGTTTCTTGAGAAAACAAGTGTAGCTTTCCCCATCAACAGCTGCTGTTTACATAAGAACTGTATTTGTGTAGGAGTGTATGGTACCAAATTGTCATTATATTTTTAAAATGCCAATGTATGCAGCCACTGGGAACGCTTTCTCAACCTTGTCAACTTTAACCTACTCAATGTACTCAATTATATGATACCTTAGATTGACAAAATTATTTTTACAGGAAGACGTTTGAATATCGGGTTAATATCGACGCCTTCTTTGGCGCTGGCTCGGTTTCAGCGTCATGCATTGCATATGTACATGATGGTGGTAAAAACATTTCGACGGGCTTTCACACAACAACAAAATTGATGCAGTTTGTAGATAAAATATCAATGAGATGAAACTAGAGACGTGCAATAAATTCCAACGCCGAAGAACAATTGCGTTACATTACAGAAGAAACAAGTTTGAAATTGGCAAAGGATTTCCCGGAGATTAAAACCTACTGAAGCATCTTATAATAATTAAGCATATTTTGTGTTTCATAATAATTAATTAATGCTTCGACAAAGACGAAATGAAACCTTTTGATTTTTTATTCTTCCATCACATGAAGTATGAAAGCAGTCTAGTGAAAGCTGCGAAAACCGAGTCTGCTTTCGCTTTGAAGTGTCCTGCATAATGTATGTCCTTAAATGAAACATTGCAAATTAAATTTTGTTGAGTGGGGCCTAGTTGATGATAATTATTATTTTATTAATATTATTTAATTGATGATAAAGCGTTCATTTCCTTTCCCAAAAGTGAATGCACACACATTCGTACGTGTCTGGAATAATTTATACATCAGAGATGCAAATCAGAGCACTGGAATATTAAATAAAAATACCTCATATTTTTTTCATGGGCTCAGTTCTCACTTCTCACAATCAGTTGCAAAATTCACAGAAATTCATATCAGTCATGTGAGTATTTGAATATAATAATTTGATTGATTGACGTTAATTTACAATTGTATTATGTTAATAATGTCTGTTTAACTCAAACCGACAATCGTTTTCTATTCATTTCTAAATATTAACGAAATTAAATATTAAGTTGTATTAAAAGCTTGATCCTTTATCAAACAAAGAAAAGCTCGAACAGGATCGAAATGAACCATGCATAACGATGTATTCTGAACGTTTTTGAAAAGAGACCCTAAACCAAGTCGAAGATTCCAAAGTCAAGTCCAGAACCAAGAAGCTGCTTTACATATGTAAATACGGGAGATATTTCTTCTTAACTTTCACATTCATATTCATATTCATTCATGACTGGGAATAGCAAGGCATTTTTTTCGTTTTGTTTCATCTCCGATTCGCCGACGCCAAACAACTCAAAAAAATTCGTGAGTGAATTTCATTTTGTTTTCCGCATCGCATCGCATCACATCACACTTTAATTCCAGCGACAGAAGGGATTGATTAAATAGGTTTTAATTGTCGCCCAATTCATTAAGCTGAGGTTTAACTATTTTTTAGCGGATTGAGCTAACTATATGTAAGTAAATAATTGAATTTGGTAGTTTTACTTATGTATTAAATAATTATTACGCTACGCTTTGGCCAAAGTTGGGAAGCCATTAAAATTTCACTTTATTAATTATAGTTTAATGGGAAATTAATATTTCGAACTATGAATACCATTACATACTTAATTTTACTTTATTCATTCATTTTCTGTCATCCAGGTAAAGATGTCGTCCTCAGATATTGAGATTATCGAATACGCCGGAAGTGGGGGCGAAGTCTACATTGTGGAAAGAATTCTGGACAAGCGGGTTCTGCTTAAAGGAGGAGTCGAATATCTCGTCAAATGGCAAGGATACGAGTCCAATGACAATACGTGGGAACGCAAAGACAATCTCGAGTGCTCGGAATTGATTGAAAAGTTCGAGAAGGAGCGGAAGGCACTTCAGCGAGAGCAAATGGCGTCCTTGGATGTGGACAGTGATGATGAGGACAAACGAGAAAGTGAGGAGTTCTTTGTCGAAAAGGTGCTGGACAAGCGGGTTTTGGCGAACGGAAGTGTGGAATATTTTGTGAAATGGCTGGGCTACGACTCCAAAGATAACACGTGGGAGCCAAGGAAGAATTTCAAGTGCTCGGAATTGATCGAGAAGTTCGAGAAGAAGTGGAAAGCGAAGCAGCGAAAGGAGGATTCGAAAGGCGGTCAGAAGGGGAAATCTAAGCCTGGGTCGTCAATAATGGGCCCACCTCCACCACCGCCCATGAAGAAGCCGCGCAAGGGCGGAGCTGGAGCTATATCTGGCAGACGTGAAGGGGTAAGTTAATTAATATTTAATTAGTCCAATGACTCAATTAAGGCAGTCTAAACATATTTATTGTTGTTATATTTTCAATTTCATGCAGAAACTAAACGTAAAGATGGACGTGCTCAAGCCCGTCACCACTCCCGCTACGGAGATCACCGAGTTTGACAAAGGAGGCATCCCGGAAGAGATCATTGGTGTCACTGACGCACGTGGTGTTCTCATGTTCCTCATGAAGTGGAAGGATTCGGAGGAGGCGAGTTTGGTTCCGGCTCGTGTTGCTAACCTGAAATGCCCTCAGATTGTCATCAGATTCTATGAGAGGCATCTCGTCTGGACAGGCTAAGAACAAGAAGACTACCGTTCTTAATGAATTTCGGTATATTTTTGGATTACATGGAATTGTGGGTTAATGTTGGTCTGATTTCGTTTGTTAGAGTCATTTTAAGTTGTTTTTTTTTATATGAATTTTATCCAGTTTTTATTCGCTATTTTTAGTAATTCTTTTAATATAATTTTTATTTTAATGGAGACTGGTGGTATCTTAATTGATTTGCAAAATACTTTACGTTAGTGAAAAATTACTGTTTATTAAATTTGCTTTCTCTTTGCTTATTTTAGAACATATCAAGAAAGGTTACTGTGTGCTAGTATTTTGCACAACTTGAATCTTTACAATTGTATAATGAATGAATGATTCTGTATAGTTTTAGTTCATACACTGGTGTTTATGGATAAATGAATTTTAGTTGTTTAATAACATTTTTGTTCTAATACGTATAATTTTTACTGTGAAGTTGGTACTTTAGCTGCTACTAATGCGTTTTTGTTTTGCATTTAATGAACTAATCTGTTTTTAGTAAAATTGAAAATTTCACTCGCGAAACGTGGAATTTTGACTGTCCCTAGGTTTTGTGTTTCATTACAAAGACTGTATTATTATTAAATGAATTGTATATCTAAATTACCTGTTATTAACAAAATAAATTTAAAAAAAATATTTTTCTCCAAAATGTTGTATAAAGCATTTAATAACTGTTCTTTCTTACAACCTCAGCATTTTACGTAGAAAATAACCTTTATCAGACCCTTCTTAAATGTAACAAGACAATTAGGGAAACTCAAATGCTGCTCTTGAATTGCACCAAGCCACAACTAACAGACTATAACAGTGAGGCGTTTAAAAATAATTGAATTACAACGCCATAGAAGCCGAACCTAAGCTTCATGTTGTCATATTTTGAACGCCAATAAAATGCGACATTGCCATTGTCATATTTTGTTTTCCTTCAAGAAGCTCTTTTTCAAGCCATCACATTTTCAACCCACTCTTATACTAATGCACAGGGTCATAATTCTTTTGCGGTTTACCTAAAAATATAATGAAACACTCTAAATTGAGGTAATTGTGAATATCGAATGATGCTTTATTGTCCATTTCAATAGATTAAACATTGACGAGCTGATAAACAACTTCATAATACTTTTTACCCACTCCACATGATATCCTGAGTCAGAATTTCTGACATGAAATTTCGCATACAGTCTACAGTCGTGCTACATAATCAAGCAGCAGCACGTTTCTTGATGTTGTATCACGTAATTCTCTAATTTAAGAGCATTTCAATGGGTCACTGGATATATTGAGAGCAAACGCCCACGTCCACAATGAACCAGCCAGAATCTTTTCTTTAAGTATACTATAATAATTTGATTCTGTAATAATGCATAATAACTTTCCGAAACAATAGTACTTTAGTGAAATCGGGAACCTGAATACCTAAATGATTTAGTGAAGTGGTGGATAATTGAACTTTCATAATTAATGAGTTCATGTAGTTAGTTACGCAAACCACCTTAATCAAGTAGCCCTCGTGGGTGGACCATTAAATGTAACTAAATGCCAGTTGTACAATGAATAAATAAACCCGCATAACCATCCAATTGTAACGCATCCATCAGCGTCAACAGACCGAAACGGAAAGCAAAAACTAATGCTTATTTACAGCAACGTGACCGAAATGTGGGCGACCCCATCAAATTCCATCTACCCTATAATAAACTTACCTTACATTGTAGTAATCTTAGCTTGTTTTATGCAAACATTTGCAGCCTAATGATGAACAACGAAATCATTAACTTTCCACTTACTTAAGTGTTTAGGAAATTTATTTTCCAACTTTAGATTTTTCTGCCTAAACCTTCATTACGATAATTGCCACTTTGCTTTCACTTTCTTTCTCACTCTACTTCCAATGCGGCGATAAAAACATTTTTCAGAGAGGATTTATTCTCTCTCAGTACGCGCGTCTACTTTAACTTCTATCATACGTTAAAAGTTAAAATAAATCGGAATCACTCGGTTTTTGTGGAAAAAATATTCGAACCGTATTCTTTTAATTTGTGCCCGTTGAACTGTTTTATAAACTGAAACTTTTTAAAATGTTCTAATTTACTAACATTTTCTTTAACAACTAATAACAACCAAGGTGAATTGACTTAATAAAGCAACAAGAAAACTCTTTGTCAATTCTTGATAAGAGTGTTTGCCGAGTCCTTTGGATACAGCATTGCTCACAGCTGCTTGAAGTGATTCCAGCGAAGTCGTCCTGTTCCAAAGGGTACACGAGACAACTTTCTCTTCCCGTCCTCGTTGTCGTCTCGGCTAGAGTTGACAGACAAAACCAGAGTTGCAACTTGCAAGAGATCTCAGTTAGTCTGGAGCGCTACAAGAAGCAGCGTCTCTCTCTCTCTCTCTCTCACTGCTCACTTTCACCTCCTGTCAGGAAAACGAAACGTTGGAAGCAGCAACTTCCCTCATAGGAGAAATTCTCACAGCTTTCACCACACGTGTCAATAACGATAGTAGTGAACTGACTTTCACCACTCAACAAGTTTCCAAAGTGAAAGTCGAGAAATTGGAATGTGTGGTTGGAGAAAGTTTTCAATTTCTTGTCCAATGCAAACTCGGGGCTGCAAAATATATTGTTTTAGGAAAAAAGGTGTCAGGTGAATTTCTTGGTAAAAAAGAAAAAAATGTAATAAAGGAAAAATCGGTATTCATTGAAGGTAAAAAATGTAAAACTGACCTTCATGCAAAAATAATTGATAATTTTAATTTTGTACTTAGAAATTACGTGTAAAATAGAGAAACGTTTTTGTTTTCTAGTAACGTAAATACATCCAAAAGTTTCTTTTTTCAGAGTGGTCTTCTTGAAATAATACGTAGTGGTAGGTTGAATGAAAAAGTCTGTTGGTTCTCAAGTGGACTTAATTAAGTAATGTTTAATGTTTAATAATCAATAATTGCGATTGTGAAGAGGATGTGAAAGTAACCAATAATTATTTATTTTTAATTGAGATTAGATTAAATTCTTAATAAAAACTGTTTAATTTACACAGTTGCATTTTAGTTTCGTTCATCAATGCATAATAATGCACATTATTTTATTATGAAATACAATCTGCCATAAGAATGCGGCATCTTACCTTTGTCTTGTTCTGCTTCGGCGCTTCGCTCTTCATTCATTCACATTCATCAAGCGTACTTATGTACTAGTATTTGCAAGTGAAAATCACGAAGCGTGAGAGAAAAACGAGAAACATTGGCTTCTCGTCCGTCGCTAATCTCGTCGAAAAGAGAAGGAAAAGTGTTAACGAGGAATTGCGAGAGCAAGCACAATCAAGATTCACCTGTCACATGTCCCGGCTGAGAAACTTAAAGCTGTAGTGGAAGCTTGTGGTAAAAAGCCTGACTGCTGTGGTTATCATGAAGTGAGTTCATATGAAACGACGCCAAAGGTCCACTCAGAGCTTCGCAGTGGAAAGGGATTGACCTGGCAGATGAGGTGAATGCGAGCGATACTAGGACACAGATTTTCGACATAGTTCCTACTATGCAGAGATTTTTGAGAATGTGGAGATTTGCAACTTGTTCCTCCTTACCACAGCCTAGGACGTTCCCAAGAGAAAAATGGTGTGAAAACTTGTTAAAAAATGGACGTTAAAAATAAATTATCTTGATTTCATTGATATGTAATTTATTTCATGTCTGTTCAAACTAAACATGTTTTCAAATTTCAAAAAATAATGACAAAGGAAATTCATTGATTATTTGTATATAATCTAACCGCATTCTACATATTCATAACGTTTCTATTACCAAAATTCATTCATTCGAGACAATTAAGTGAAATCAAAGTTAGAATACAACAGAACAGTTTCAACACACGTTTACTATTTAATAACAAAAATAATTAACTGTAAGACCGTACCACAACAATAATCTAGTTTACTTTAAATAAATAGTATAGCCCAAATTAACTAATAAAAAGCGGTACGCAGTTAGGGGACTTTAATTCATTATTAATTGTTCAGCTCCGAATCATTATCGACTCCATTTCCAAGGCACTGGATGGTCCTGCAACCTGTCCATCATTGACTGCGATATCTGCGACTTGAATACATGCCAGGACGAGAAATTGGCGGATTTGGTCTTTGTTTCGCTTCCCACTGCCTGATAAGTCCTGGAGAAAAGTGATGATAGGGTTCCCAAGTGTTCCTGGACCTGTTAATATTTTTTCATCACTAATTAATTGCCTGTGCCTGTGGAAACAAATTATAATCTTCTATGAATAATGCTCGGTCAGTTGACTTACGATTTGTAGTTTTTCCACTTGACCAGGTAGAATGACCTTCCGTTCTCCACCTTCTTCCCGAGGATTCTCTCTACCTGGTAGGTACCCTTGAGGACTCGAACCTTGGCATTGGACTCCTCGTTCAATGGCACCCTTCGCTTCTTTGTTGCAGGTGCGTCAGCGGGGGCGGAACGACGATTGTTCCTTATAACTCTGATGGGGCGGAGTTCTACATCACCACTGGACCCAGAGGAGGAGGATGAGGACCTCGCTGAAGATTGTGTCGGTTCTTCTTTCACTGAAACAGAGAAACAAATTTTGTTTTTTTTTAGAAAAGAAACAGATCTAACGAAACAAATTGTAATAAGATCCAGGGCAAAATGAGACGAAAAAAGTATTGAACTATCCTTACCTTTGCGATTACTTTCAGTTCCCAAACCTGAGGTTCCGGGGAAATTCCTTTATCGTTTGGAGCCATTTCGTGAAGCGAACGAACGACGTGCTTTGTAACTCGTTTGATACAGGAATTTTAGAAAATTTCCACAATCGACGAAAATCTATTCGAAAGCAGGAGCAGTTGGCGTGTTGTGATGCGATTGACAGTCACTCGAAGAAAGGTTGATTTAGAGAGAAAGTCCAGTCCTTTTATACGTTCCAAGAATTTTTCTTTTCTTTGTTCTTCCTCGCCACAGCGCATGCACTGCACAATCCATACAAAATGACCTTTGCATTTTGGACTTTGCTCTTGGAATACGTTTGTTGACTGAATAGATTGTACATTACGGATGCGTTCTTGCCAGTCGTTAAGAACACGTTTTTATATTGGGTTATTTTTGTTAAATACTAAAAGCACCTCATTTGCATATTTGTTGTTTATGCATGAAACGAAAATGAACATTACGTTTCAAACCGAGGTAAGGAAACACATTTATTTTTGGATTGATGAAATACTCCAAGCTTTTGAATTTGAAGTTATTTGAATTTTTGTTAAATTTGTATTTTAATACAAGTTTGAATCTGCATACAGGATTCTGTTGAGTGAGGATAATGCCAAGGTCAAAGTTCAATTTAAGACTCATACGAAGTCGATTGTGTAAGTGTAAACTTGTGGAGCACGATAAAAGTCATACTAAAAAGTGAAATGGATATTTACAATATTTGATAAAACTGTAACCTAATAATTAATGAATCTTGTCATAAATGCTTTAAGGAAATGAATCGTAATTTACGTCGAGATTTAGTAAAAAATTCAGATTTTTTATTTATTTAATTGAGTGTGAATTTGAATTAAACAAACTGTGCGTTCTAAAATTATATATGTACAAAATTTATTTTCTCGCAGTCAACGTAAAAATCATATTTCTAATTAAACTGTTCTCAGTTAATGTCAAATTATTTTTTCCATCCCATGCCATGCCCAGTTCCACTTGAGCCATCCCCGCCAGTAAAATCGTTGCAGCTGTCATAAAGTAAGAACTCAAAATCTTCCCTGTTGTATCCCAGAGAAGTTGCGTGATCTTCAATTTGCTTCTGGAGGTCAGCGGTGATGACATTCGGCGCAGTGGTGAAAACATCCCATCCCCTCTGATTCGTCTTGGTCCAGCATTTCGAGAGGAATGCGAAGTTTTTGTTGTCAGTCAAGGTAACCACGGCCCTGAACCTCTCTCCAGCACCGGGAGTTGGTGGCAACGCGGTGAAGTCGATGACGCCGGGGTTGATGATTTCGAACATGTAGTTACCAGTGCTGCCTCCGAAACCGTAGCTGTGCACCTGGTGGGTCACGAAGTCGAGGCGTTGGTGAGGACAGAAATAGTAGTAGAGTTCAAACTCACGCAGAGAGGAAAAGTCCGGGTAGCCGGAAGCGATTCGGTAGAGTTGGTACTGGCTGCCTCCGGGAAGGTACCACATGATGTCCGAATGGAACTGCAAAAAAATATTTTAAATAATAATAGTATTAAATAATTATGCAATAATTAAATGATCATTAAAAACTGAAAATAAAATGATTTCTTACCCAAGTAATGTTGAGATCGGGCGTTGGTTCTGGTTGTGGAAGACAAGGTCCTTCTGTAACCTCCGCGGCATCGAGTCCATTGGCGACACCAAAGATTGCTGCCGCTAATACGAATGTAGCTAATAAATTGGCCATTTTTACAGAATCCGCCTGGTTTTCGTTTGATTGCAGTTTCAGTTTCGGCTCAGTTAACGCTGATATTTTTCACTTGATATCCAACAAGACAATGATGATGAGCTTCCAGCTTTTCAGCTTTTTATACCATTCCTCTGAGACTCTGAGTTAGTCGAGTTTTTCACTTCATTAAAAAGCTTCAGAGGATTTGTGTCTCCAATGGGATTAAACCCTTTGTTAATTTTAGTCTAGATTAGATTTCACCCTTTTAATACCCGTTCACACGTAACGCTACAGTTTAAGTATATACATACATACGTACGCAGTAGCCGCTTTTTACATACATTGTGATGATAGTGTTCAGTGGGGTCACCTATCCCGACCATCGACACAGCGAAAGTACCACAAATTTAGAAAAATGTGCCGACCAGGTTAAAAAAAGGAATTAAAATGAGTTTTGCTATTGGTCCTAGTTAAATGCATTAAAATAGGAACTACGTGACAATGATAAACCAAGGAGTTGGCCTGGCCTGCGCAAACCAAGAATATGCTAGCTTCGTAAACTGGTCGGGATAATGGACTATGGAGTATTTTTTATGTAAACCACCGTAGTTTTAATTGAAATTACACTTTATTTAACAGATCGTAATGTACTTTATTATTAAAATTTCATTTGGGATACAAATGTGATTATAAATCGGATGATAAATTAATTCATAAAATTAAATGTTTGTCCACAAAAGACACAACAAAAAATAAAATCAAATTCCAAAATTTTAGCAACCCCACCCATAGTTACCATGACAACCAGCACTGACCTTAGCACATGTGTCATATCGGAGAAACGCGAATTTGCTCCTGTTGTATCCCAGCGACTCCGCCTTAGCCTCAACGTGACTCTGCAGCTCAGGAGTGATGACATTCGGGCCGGTGGCGAAAATGTCCCAAGTCCTTTGATTACTTTTGGTCCAGCATTTGGCAAAGAAAATGTACGAGTAATTATCTGTCTCTGCTATAACTGCTCTGAATGTTTCTCCAGCTCCTGGGGTGGGCGGTAAAATGGTGACCTCGAAAACGCCCGGCTCTGTCATTTGCATCGTCATTTTTCCAATGCTCTCTCCAAATCCGAAGGAGTAAACCGTATTCGTTCGAAAGTCAAGTTTTTGGGTGTGGCAGAAATTGTAGTAGAATTCGAACTCTCGGAGATTGGGAAATCCAGAATAACCAGAAGCTAGGCGATAGTAATGGTAAAGATTGCCGGCTGGCAGGTACCACGGAATATCTGACTCCAGCTATGAGATCAATTTAAAAGGCGTCAGTAATGTTAATTAATATGATTAAATTATTAAATTAAAAGTAATTTTTCTCTTACCCAAGTAACATTTATGTTGGGGGCCACCGGGGGTAATTTGAGACAAGGTCCCTCCTCCACGCTCGAAACCGTGAGACTCTCGGCGAAGTATCCAAATTGAAGACATGCGAGAATTGCAGAAATTATCCATTTAATTGTAATTAATTTGAAGAGTTCCATTTTGGAAAGGGTTTTCAACAATTATTTATTTCAAAAATTGATTTTTGAGACAGTGTTTGTCGAATGTGATAAAAGTTAGAATGAGAGAATGCAAACATTTTCCTTGTTTTTATATGCGATTTTACTGCGTGGCTTTAATTTAATTATCATTTACGTCTTATGTTCAAAGGGAAAAAGTAAGGAAAAGTTTAAGTAGAAATGAATACTTGCTTCAAGGCAATTTCTACTAGAATTTGAATGTTGGGTAGTCATGAAGAGTTTGGACTTCACTTTTAAATAGAGGATGAACAGGATAAAGCCAGAATTAAGCTGTAAAAAATACATTTAATATGCGATTAAAACCAAGGATTTAAACGTAAGCCGTTTATTTTTAAAGAGGATTTTTCGTCGAGGAAGAAAAAAAGTTTCCGTCTGGATTTTGCTGATCCACTTTTTTCCAGTTTAGGCTTGTGTGCTTTTAACATGCTCGTGTATATAAACCACAAATTAAGCTTTTAGGTACCATGCATTAATTATTAATTGAGGATAGTAAATTAGTAAAAGTTTTATTTTTTATTTTTTTCCAATATGATATTAAATGTGTGTCTTCATTAGAAAGCTAATGAATAAGGAGAAATACAATATTTAATTTTAATTGAAAACCAAGTTTGTTGATGCAAATGAAATATTTAATTTGAATGGTTCGGTCAATAATTAAGGAGCATACAGAGACGAAGCTACATAAGGAAGAGCAGGTAACAATCCTGGAGTGGAATCTTCAGATCCGGGAAATGAAAATCCCAAATATCCCGGAAACTGGTGACAGGAGTCGTAGCGGAGGAACTGAAACTGGGATCTGTCCAGTCCGAGTGAAACAGCATGCGCCTCAATTTCGCGTTGCACATAAGGACTGAGAGTTGGGGTGAGGGAAAATATGTCCCAGCCTCGTTGATTCTCCTCCAGGAAGCATTTGTAAAGAAACATAAAACTGCGATTGTCAGTTAATGTAATGACGCCCTGCAGTGTTTGACCCGCTCCGGGAATCGGAGGTTGTGGAATCCAGTTTATGACGCCAGGCTCGGGTGACGAGAATGTGTACGAACCAATGGATCCCCCAAATCCACTGCCAAATCCAGTGCTGATGCTGTAGTTGAGGAAGACGGTGGAGCAAAAGTCGTAGTAGAACTCGAAGTCGCGCATGTCCTCAAAACCCGGGTTTCCAGCAGCCACACGGTACAGAATGTATTTACTGCCAGCGTTAAAGTACCAGAAGTTGTTGCTCTGGAGCTGCATGAAAATAGTTTAAATAAAGAGTATAATAATTGATAATTAATTTTTAAATGTTTTTTAATCGTACCCAATCAAAGTCAATGTTTGATGCGGGACTGGGCATGTTGCAGGGACCCTCAGCTACCGACTCCGCATTTAGACAATAGACGTTCGCGAAATTCATCGAGAAGAGAAAAATTACAGCGATGTAATTCAAATGTGCCATTTTTTATTCCAAAATTTTCTGTCAAAAATTTCGCTATGTGTAGAGTCGGATTCTGGATTTGTGACAATGACAGTGAGAATGAGGAATTTTATTATTTATATTTAAAAAAATCTCTAATTAAATGCTTTAACCTTCCTTTTGCTATTCACATTGCCAGTTTCCTTTTGAAACTCTAAAAATGAACACGTTTTATGAAGTTTGTGAGCCTTCAGCTTTAAAATGGATTGGGTGGCAGAAATGAACACGTGTGGAAAGCAAGCAAGGTGAGGTCTTTAAGGTTGCACATGCAGGGTTTTATTTTACTACAGATAATTATACCGTACCCAATGCTCTGAAAATTATATGGATGTTGATAGAATTAGGCACTTTTACACGATATCGATATTGAGGAAAATAAGTTGCAATGAAAAGCTTAAATAAAATGCTTTGTTTCACATGCAACCAAAATAAGTCCTTCAAATGAAATAAAATAGGGTGATAGTAATATCCAGAGATACGTACAATTGATCAAATACAATTTTTAGGGTGTATAGAGGATAATTGAAGAAACTGATCTGATCTCATTAAAATTTTATTTTATTTACCCTTTTTCCTCTTGTAATGTAATATTTTTGCTGACATAATAATTGACAATATAATACGTATCATTTTAATATAGGCATTATGCATTATTAGCATTCTATTAAACGAATTCAATAATTTTCAAAGTCATACGATAATGCTATATTGTATGTAACAATAAAATACTGAATGATCCTCATATTACATTACGGATCTTGATTCAAAATTCTTGAAGTTAATGTTATTCCTAAATGTATTTGATTTTCCTGTGTGTAATGACGATAATTTTTATGGAATGTTTTATGAATCCAAGAGTGAACAACGACATTGAAATATTTTAAAGTTGTTGTTGACATGGCCACTTTTTGATTTTTTACGAAGTATGCAAATCAAAGCTTTAAAGCATTAAAATGGCTCACCACGCTTCACGAAATTTCGCTGAGTTACTTGCTGTTGAGTTGAGTAAATAAGAAAAGAAGAAACATCTCCGTATGCAAAGCAGCGTCTGTCTTCTGATTGTTCAATTTATTATGGACTTTGGCTTTGTTTTAGGGTCGCGTGACGCGTCCTTATCCTATCTTTCCCGGCGTACATCATATTTAATATTCCTTTGTTCTCATTTTGCGTCTTTGGTGTCTAAATTATTCATGACATGACTGTGTGCATGGGAAAGGAAATGAAAGCCTTTTCATCAAATTAAACCCATTGACCCACTTAACAGAATTTAATTGGCAATGCTTTATTAAGCAGACACATTGTACATGACACTTTCAAAGTGAAAGCAGAATTGTTTTTCAAAGTTGACATGACATATCAAGCTTGGAAATGAAAACAGGATGTATGTCACACTTCTGTGAACTCCAGTACAAATGTCATTGTTTGAAAAATATTTCTAGCTCGTATTTAACGGTTTTTTCGTGATGGCGTGTTTGTTTGTAAAATCCTACACAAATATCGTTCTTACGCAAGCAGCAACTTACTATTGCTGGGGAAAGCAACGTTTGCGTTTTCAATAACATTCCCACAGGAAAACGGCGTCTGCATCTAATACAATACGCAGAAATTCCAATGTTGAGACTTTCTTGAGACTTTTACTTCCTTGTTGCTTCATTCTCATGCAACTACGTTAGATCGAAAAGGAGAAATGCTTTCTCAGTGTCAGAATTCAATTGTATCCCATTGACAATGGATTCAGATTTCAGAAACCTGATTGTATTTACACAAAAGGACACAAAAACAAAACTCTGGATTCTTCCGAATGCTCTAGACAGCTCCCTTTTACATCATTATAATTTCCGATATTCTTCTGTAGTATCTTTATGTTTTTGTTTGTGTAATTATTTCTCTGTCGTTTGAGAAATAAAATAGGGGTTTTTGTAACGAAATTCAGTGACCTGTCAAGTATTTTTCTGTCATCATAATCATGATCATGAAATAAGCGAAACTGACGTACAAAAAAGAGAACGCTACAGTAGAGGTTGTCAGTTGTCACTGCTCTATAACGTATTTCTTTACGTCGGTTGACGATGACAAGATTCCCGTGATATTCCTAATGGACATTTTCCAAAAATAATTACAGATTGCATTTTCAACAGGTGACATGACATATGTCAAGATTGTAGATTGGTTGAAAGATATCTGCTGCAGTGAATGTATTGTATCGGATGTTACCAAGGGTCTCTCATCGTCATCATCTTCTCATTCGTGGCTATTTCAACCTTGCGTAAAGTGTTTTTGTCTTGTCAATGACATTTTATTTTTAAACAAAGAAAGAAAAATATGTATATGTACCTGTATCTCATCATATTCTTACTTGGAGGCGACAATAAAACCATACTGAAAAAAAACTTTTTCTACATATTTTTCACTCTTTATATTTTGCGTTCCATAAATACAAGGAACTGTACAAGAAGGAACCAAACCACACTAACAGACAGGAGGTTTTGTGATCTAAATTATTTAGTTCGCAAAAGAACCCATATGCCCACTCAAAAAATATGACAAAGTGAAAGTTCACAGGAAAAAATTTAAAAAAGTCAAAGAAAGTCAGAAACGAGCAGCTGTTGCTTCCATAATAAAGCTTCACTCTGAGACTGAAGTTTTTTCCTAGACACGATTTATATAGACCGTTGGATTTGTGCAGTGTATGATACCGTTGATTTGTAATAAACGGTTTATCGTATAGTAAACCGTTGAGCTGAGGAGAGATTCATAGAGCTGAATACTTGTCCATGGAGTTTATCATAGTAATTGAGACGGGACATGACAATATACTCATTAAACTAGATACTTGTTGATAAATACATATATATGCGTAAACTTTCTCCATTTCATTGTGATTCTTTCTAATAATTTCCCATCCCTATACGTCATCATCATCGCCACGCTTCTGGAAAAAATTGGCTCTTTTGTAATTCAGCTTTAGCTTCATAGTTTGCCAGAACGTATCCATGTTCATTGGAAACAAAGAATGTATTAAAGTAAAAACAGTTAAGAAACTTTCTTCATAAGATTTGCCATAGTTTATAGTAACTTTCTGTTTAGAACAACAGATTGTTCAATAATGCAAATGACGGAAGCAGCGAGAAGGCTAAACAAACCGCAACCCAAGCGTTTGGGAAAAGGGGAGCAGTGAAATTTATCAAGTGCCTTAGGGGGAGTTTATCCTTCTTGTTGTAATAAATTAGCAGCAGAGAAACATCGGGTTTCGTAACCCGCAACTGAAGTCATTTTCAAAAAAAAACTGGCGTAACTATTTTTCGCCTTCTATAAAATATATGTATATTCTGCACATTCCCGTCCCCCAAGAATTCATTGGAATTTGGAAAAATCAATGGATAGTAAGGGAAATCTTTCAACTGTGACGTATATAAAAAGTTTCAGGAGTCCACTGACTTAATCAATTGCTGGTCGTCAATTCTCATTTCAAAGAGAAAATCTTCTATTTTGATCCGCCTTTATCGAATTGGAAATTCCAATTTGGAATAGTTCACTTGCTTTTGTACAACAAACACGCGGAAACTCACAAATGTATGGTACAAACTATTCAACGCCAAACCATCAGTTTTTTTGGCAAAGCTGGAAAGGATAATTTTGTGATCCTATTTAAAAACAACTTTGACGTTTATACTGTACAGTAGAATAGAAATGTATCACATCGTGTCAGACGGATATTCCATTTAGTTCCATTCCGTTGGAGAGGAAGAAAAGAGAGAAATTGGATTTTGTGAAATGCTTCTGGTTTTTCGTAACAAAGGTGACTGGGTACACTCTGGGCTTATGAACCAGAGTCTGATTGAAGTAAATCTGTTGAGCTTCGGACTTTGTTGTCGAAATTTTCAGTTTTAATGCACATGTCAGAGTGAGAATTTTATTTTTCCCAGTGTGGAATTACATCTGCTTCCACGAAAAAAACTTTAAAAAGCGACACGTTTCCCAATCATCTAAATAATGCTGGTGAGTTGAGCGTTTGTTTATGAATCTGTTTAAATATGTGCTGTCGAATGGTTTCCCAAGACTTTAAATTCAAAGATGGTATTATTTACTGCAGTTTAGTTTTAAATAATAATGAAGTAATTTTCCACCTTTCGTTTTTGCAGCTTATATGAGACGATTATACATTGCGAAACTTTCGTGTATTATCGTTGTCCGCTTTTATCTTTTAATATGACATACCTAAATATGAACAAAAGTTGAGAGTTAGTAATACACATACATTAATCATAATCATATTATCACCATGATCCGCTTCCTGTATTAACTAAGTTAATTAGAGCGTTCAGGTACTTGATAGTTTTGAAATGGCGGAAAGTCAGCCTAAAGGATGTCTTTGAGTCCATGGGGGAACGCAGTTTGACGAGTTTTATTCGCATTTATTTACTTCAAAAGTAGTAAACAGAGAATTAATTTTTTTGTCGTAAACAAACAATAAATTTCAGTTCATTCATTTAAGGACATTGCGACCGTGAAGTGAAATGTAACGCGAACCCAGACATAATTTTAGTGTTATACTTGCTTCAAATGCAATTAATCTCGTGCGTACGTCCGTTCTCGCATCAGATCCCTTGTTAATTTTGTTACGTTCCCTCTTTCATTCTTTCTCCTTGGGAAGGAATATTTATAAATCCGAGCACGGAAATCAGTGTAGCTGCAGTCATGCATGACCGTTTAAGGGTTTACAGAGTACGCTTCAAGGTCCAGTTTTCTGCTCTCCTTTATTTTACATTATCTTGCTTCTGTGAAAGTGAATTTTCCTTTGGGTACAATAATCAAAATCCCCAGTCCAGTAATCACCTAGTAGCGCGACAGCTTCATGGAAAGCGGATTGAATCAAACGGAGAAATAGACAGATTCTCTGTCACTGCTTGTTGTTTTATTGACGTTCTGCTAATGATCATGCCACCAAGTTCACGTCATGTCATGAACGTTGTCTGCTGGTGAAGTCAAAGTCATTCAAGTGAAAGTCATTCGTTTATATTGACGGATATGGAGGTATCATTGAGGTACCATAATGTGCCACTGAAGCGTGAAGTTGAGCAACTGGTTTCAAGAAGAATAAAGCGCAAGCTAGAAAAACTACATCTTCTTGCTCTATAAATTTTCCAAGTATAAAAGGTATTAGAAAGACTGGAAAAGAAAGGCTGGCGAGACATATATGTTAGAGGGTACTGAGTCCGAAACCTAGAAAGTAAATGAAGTCGTATCAAGAAGTTTAAAGGATTGAGAAAACTAAAATAATGCCGCTGTAAATAATATAATTTCTTGGTTTACTGACGATGGCCGTGATGTAGTTGTAGTCTTTAATATGTACAAATGTAAGAATTTGAACAACGATGCTCAAACAATAAGAAATATTCCTAGTGTCAAAAATTTCTAACAAGGTTTGTCTTGAAAAGGAAGGGTAGTTTATTGAACTAAACTGAAAGAAGTTACTTAGGGCATAACCATAACTTGAATAATATTAGTAAGTCTGAGTCAGCGAGGTTGGGCTCGGGCGACGATTGGAAACCCTTGTCACATAACTGACTTCCCCGTCACTACAAGAAACATGATGATGGAGTGAATTCACGCTCCTGAGATTCTTCCGAGGAAAACTTGAGAAATTGTACAGTTCAGATCATTTTGGACAACATTTGAAATTGCGACTGGTAAAGCGACAACAAATGTATTAATTTTGATTATAAAATTTGACGTCTGCTAAAATAATTTGGAACAAGCCAAATTCTCCGGGTCGTTGTAACAAAAAAAATGCTGACTCTATGCGCTAATAATAAAATAAATCATAACCAAATTAATTTTGCGTTTCACTATTTTTGAAATTTGCCTGAGAGTGGTAGAAATTTTGTACACGTTTTCCTTATTATAAAGTTAATAAAATTATATTACCCCGATATTTAATTCTCTTTAATGCAGACTGAATCAAAATTAGCAACAATGGATATCAAGGATCATTAACGTGAGCAATTAAGAAAAGGCGTTGCTAGTCATCATTTCATATCATGATAATTGATAATTATTATTATTATGCCACGTCATTACAAGAAGAATGATAATTGGGTGAATTTCAATGAATATGACACGCTCGTGCAATTTTTTGGAGGAAGGGTTGAGTAATTGTAGAGCTTCAGAACCTTTCGAGCAGCATTTGACATTTCGACTAGGAAAGTAAAACGAAAAAAATTAGGTAATTAATTTTGAGTATAAAATTTAATGTTTGCTTAAATAATTTGGAGCAAGCACAAGCCGAATGAGCTAAAAATAAAATAAATCATAACCAAATTGATTTTGCGTTTCACTATTTTAGAAATTTGCCTGAGAGCCGTGCAATTCTGTACACGTTTTCCTTATTAATGTAGAGCAATTTTATACGAGGAAATAATGGACGGGAAAACTACACAATAAATTGCAAAATTATGTCAGTCAGTATTTGACGATTGCAACGAAACCCTGATTTTAAGTAATTGCCCCCAAAAATGTTTACTTTTCGGGCTACATTTTTGCTACTCGTTTTCTTTATTTCCGCGACGTTTCAGGCGAAAGGAAAAAATTGTTGGTGTAATAGGAATAAAGACAAATCTGACGAGAGAAAAGTAATTCTTGAATTTGGATCTCTTCTGGATAAACTCGAGGAGGCACTGCAAAACCAGCAGTTTTCAGACCGCACTGAGAAAACTAAATTTATTCAACATACACTTGAAAACCTAGCAAATCTTGCTCAAAAAGACGTTCAGGAGTTACTAACAAGTCTGATGGTTCGTTGGGAGTTTATCTGGATTTCAAATTCAATCTCTATTCCGAAATCTGAATACGAGAAAGTTAAAGGTAAACTAGAAGCTTTTTCCACTATTAAGAAAACTCGCTTGGAGGAGGTGTTCAAATTTAGCGATGACGATGTTGCCATTGAAACGGTGATCGAAGCTGCAAACCACACCTTGGACTGTCCCCCAGCCAAAAATGAACTTACCTGGGGTCTGAAAAAATTGCAAGTGAGAGAGGCTTGGAAAATTGCAAATGGAACTGGAATTGTGATTGGTTCCATCGACTCCGGTTTTCGTGTCAGTCATCACGCAATAAAAAAGAAATATTTGAATTCAGATCATTCTTGGTATGATCCAACAGAGGAAAGCGAAAACCCCAGAGATGCAGATAGAAAAGTTGGACATGGAACCCATACAATGTAAGACTATAAATTTAAATAAATTGGGGGGTATTTCAATGACAAATTTTTAAATTTCTAAAAAGACTTTTTCTTCAACAGTGGGACAATGGTTGGTGACTTTGGTATTGGCGTCGCGCCGGGTGCCAAATTCATAGCTTGTATTGGTTGGAACACTGTGGGTAGGGAATCCTGGATACTTAAATGTGGTCAATTCATGCTCTGCCCAACGAGGCCGGATGGTTCTGGTAAAGATTGCAGTAAGGCACCTCGAATTGTAAATAATTCATGGGGCTATCATTCTGGGCAGTTGACGAAAACGTTCCTCAGCATGGTTGAAACTTGGATTAAAGCTGACATTGTCCCAGTGTTTGCAATTGGCAACAAGGGGCCAAACTGCAATACAACGGATAATCCGGGATATTTGCCGTATGTCAATCTGAAATTAAATTAAAGTACCTTCCAATTATTTATCCTTTATCTTAAACATGGGGCTAGAAAAACTTGAAATTGTATTGTCATTCTACAGCCAAACAATAGGCGTGGGAGCGTGTGATTCTAACGACATGATAGCTTGGTTTTCCTCGCGTGGTCCGGCGCCGGATAATCCACAACGATTCAAACCGGATATCACCGCGCCGGGTGTGAAAGTTTGCTCAGCGATTGTAGTAAACGACGACTCGTTTAAGCTGCTTGACGGAACGTCCATGGCTACCCCTCATATCAGTGGCATAATCGCCCTAATGCTGTCAGTTGATCCTAAGAGAAAAACTACGGTTCATGAAGTCAAAAGTATTCTGTACAGCCGATTGTCATTGCAGAATACGGGACTTAAATCTAATGACGGGAAGTGGACGTGTAACAAAGATCTGCCAAAAAATAAACCAAATGATCCACAGCGTCATGATAATTATTTTGGCCGGGGAATATCCAATGCTTTGAAGGCTGTCAAAACGACAAAGGATTGGTTTAAGACACATCCCAAATAAAACGTGGATTACAATAAATTAATTTGAATAAAAAATTCTAGATATAAATTGTTCAAAATTTTAATTGTTGGAATACTGACACTCCAGCATTGTTTAATCCATTGTTGTATTCTATGATTAATAATCATTAATTATTTCATTTGATTTTCATACACTATTTAGTGGATAATGTAGTTCGTTGTCTGGTGGCTACTACTTATGCTAATAAATCTTAAGTTTTCGAAATCATGCATTATTTTTTTGTTGACTCAATGATTAAATGCTCTCAATTATCAATGTCGTTTATACATACTCTGAAAATTGTATCGTAATGTACTTAACGTCGTTTTTTATTATTATTTGTTAGAAAGTTAGATTTGGGTACTAAATGCTAATCCCGACAGTTTACATTATTTGTACTTACAGTTGACTGTTATCATCGTCTTTTTAAATCTCATCTACTCAACATTCATTTTATCATATCATTATAGTTCTTGTTATTATTATGGCGCGTGTTATATGGATCTACCTAAACATTGAAGATGGTATAAATTAGATTTTTTTTGAAGATTCGTATCCATAAAGCTCAGTTAGACAGTGTCAATATTTTGATTATCGTCTGTGCGTCGACTTTCACTGGCTCTCTGGAAGCATAGAATAGTTTTCCAGAAGGAATGATTCCGTGCAAAGTCTTGATTCCAGTAGAGGAAGAGAGCGGGGCTCAGCAAGTTGTTGAGGTGGAAGAGTGAGTAGACAAGGGGCCACCCGGGCAAGGCCGTGCTCTGAACTCCGGACCGAATCATGATTTTGTAAATGGACAACATCAAGCCGAACAGCATCCAGAATGGAATGAAGAAAACAGAGTAAATGTAGACGAGACGATGTCTGCGAACAGTTTCACGCACCACCGTGTTATGAACTCTCTGAAAATTATTATGATTCAAAACATATCAGATTTGCTGTACTTGTCTTAGAATATCGTTTGCTTTTACTTAAGCTAACCATTAAGCAAAGATGAGATTTAATCCTCGACTGATTCATGTACAGCACTGGAAAGGTTCAGCTTTTTAAATTAAAATGGCAATTCAATTAAATTAGAGTGAAAATATTATATTTGCAATTAATACCGTAAGTCATGTACGCGCAGACCGCAAAATGGACAAGAAGAAAGCGGCAAACCTCCAACGCAATCGTTGCTGGAAGCGAGCCCATGAGTGGATGGTACTTGCACTTTCCTGCCTCGATCACCGGAGTTTTGCCGAAATCGACGGTGAACACGCTGGTGAATGCTGGACACAGCAGCCACGAACCAAATCAATGAAACGGTACGCCACAACAGCAGCTTGAGTGTGGTGTCTCGCAAAAACGTCACACTTTGGTAAATAATTGAAATGATTGTCAAAGGGTATGCCGCAGTTAGAGAGTCTGTCGAGAATACTCTATGTCTTAATTGAATAAATGATGAAGATAAACGTTTTTAGTTTATGAATTACCCCATACATACTTCTCAGAAATGATTGACTCCGGCAAAAAGCCGCTCCACGAAAACCCACCGACGGCATGAGAATTTCCACGGTGAAGGTGTTGTAGAGAATGGAAATCACGATCACGATGAACGATAGATTTGCGTAGAGTTGACCAACACCACTACAAAAAGTAACATTGTAGAGAAAATCAGGTTTTCATTTATTTCTTTTCATTTTGTCTTGTCCGGCTCACCTGACTCTCTTGTTTGTGGCCGAGATGAAGAGAATCCTCACGTTGAAAATTACACTGACAACGGAGATGGCAATCAGTAGAGAAGCGCCTAGCTTGGGCGAGAAATTGAAAACTTTCTCCAACCACACATTTTCTATTTGCTTGCTTTCACTTGGGAAACTTGTTGAGTTTCCTGGGAGAATGGTGAAAGTGAGTTCACTGCTACTGTTCTTCTCGCGCGAGGTTAAAGCTTGAAGAATTTCTCCAATGAGCGAAGTTGTGGCTTCCATTGTCTTGTTTTCTTGACAGGTGAAAGTGAGCAGTGAGAGTGAGAGAGATGCTGCTCCTTGCACTACTCCAGACAAACTGAGATCTGTTGCAACTTGCAACTCTGGTTTTTGCCTGTGTCTCTAGTCTCTAGCCGAGACGACAACGAGGCGCGACTGATGACGGAAAAGAGAAAGTTGTCTCGTGTACCCTTTAGAACAGAACGACTTCGCTGGAATCACTTCAAGGAGCTGTTAGCAATGCTGTATCCACAATAACTGGACAAACACCCATTTCAATCAAATATTGCGTTACATGAAAGTTTTCTTGTTGCTTTATTAGTTCAATTTTTCTTGGTTGAACCTTTGGCAGATAAATTTGTTTACTGTACTTGTACATATTTTTCCTGTTAAATACTTATGTGTTTAAAATAAACATACTGATTTAACAATTTCTTTCATTTCCTCTTTTCAAAGTTTGTAGGTATTGCAGTAATTACTTACATAACATATTTATGTATACGTAACAGTTAAAGCAAATGTTAGCAAATTATTAAGTTTCGTTTGACAAAAAACGCAATATTAATATTAATGGTTCAGGTTAGTTAACCGTACAAAGATGATAGGGAGGAGAAATTGCGGAATGGTTGAAATGTTAAATAATGTCGGCGGAACCTAAAGAATGTCAAAAGATTGCAACGCTATTAATTGAATTCTAAAATTACTTTCCTTTCCTTCTCTTTACTTTCACTTTGCCAGCTAATGCTAATGCTAACAGGTAATACTTAGTTTAAAAAGTTTCAACTTCAAGAAGAGAGAAGTTCAAGGAGTACGAAGTAAAATCAACAAGGCTCGAGTTGTTTTACGGAAACCGCTGACGCAAGCACAATCTCCTTAATTAAGTTATGTGACGATGTCTCTGCATCTTTTATTGTCCAATTAATTTTTAAGCACGAGAGAAATGAAAGTAGACGCACACTGAAAATAGATCCTCTCTGAAAACTGTTTCTCTGAGAGAGAGTGAAAACAAAGTGGGAATTTTCACTTTCAGTTATAATTTTGTGAAACCTATTTAGTAGGTTTTAATTGGTCCAATTATCTTTGAGATCAAAGATCTTTGTGTGTTTTTTCACTTGGAGGAAGGGTTGGATTAGTTATGCAATACAGTACTATACAGTAATGCTGATGACTGCGTTGCGCTTTAAATTGGTAATGGGGGTTATTTTAGTCATTTTATGACTGCGATTTGGTTACGTTTAATGGTCCACCAGGGCTTTTGAAATGGTTCGCGCAACTAACTTTACATGCAATCATTAAACTTTAAGTATGAAGGTTAAATCATCCAGCACTTCATCAAATCAATTAGACATTCAGTTTCACGATTTCAGTTACGTACATATATACCATTGTTACGTTAACAATGCTCGAGTGTTCTACAGATGCAATAGTGAGTTATCATGCTTTATCCACAAAATGAAATGATTATAATATACTGAAGGAAAAATATTCTGGCTGGTTCATTGTGGACGTGGGCGTTTGCTCTCAATATATCATGTGACCCATTGATACTGCTCTTAAATTAGAGAATTAGGTGATGCAACGTCAACAACGTGCTGCTGCTTGATTATGTATGTAGTACGATGGTTGTAATTTGAAGAGGCGTTTAGCGGCTTAGCCATGCATACACGATGCGTAACTCTGAAACGTCTTATTTTGAATACGATGTAGCCGATTAAATGACCAAAGTCCCTTCTCAATGATATATTTAACCTTATTTATTTTAAATGACGGAACCGAGTTTTTAAACGGTATCACATTTAAAGCCTACTGCTTTTTTGTAATTCCAACATTTGTTAGTTACGTTAACATGTAACAGTTACGGGTGGACTGAAAAATTCCATGTGAATTTAAAAGGGTAAAAGTGAATTTGGAGTTGTTTATCAGCTCGTCAATGTTTAATCTACTGAACTGAAATATCCACTCAAGAATGAAGTTTGGTACAAAACAAAATACTTTACATAACTTACATCGTTACATCCTCCTTTTATCATTTTTCACAGCATATTTAGACATTAGGTGGATGGAAGTTCATGGAAGGCTGTTTTAGTTACTATTATGGTTCGTTTGATATTCACAATTACCTTTAGAGTGCTTTATAATATTTTTTAGGTGAACAGCAACTGAAATAATGACGCTGTGCATTAATAAGAGTGGGTTAAGGAAGGTTCCCTTTGCATTTCCACACTGACGAAGATGGTTTATTGAAGAAAAACAAAATAAGACAACAACAACGTCGCATTTTATTGACGTTAAAAATATCACAACACAGAAATCAAGTTCTGCTTCTGTGGCGTTAAAATTCAATTATTTTTGGAATACTTCACTGTTAGAGTCTGTTATGCCGCGGATCAAGGACAGTATCGATTATGATGTGGTGTCTATTTTATGTCGCTCACTGGTTGACTGTTGAATATTGTTATTATTAGGAGAACCGTGAGACTGGAATAACAACCGATATATATGTAAATCATGTCTAGCCCTAGCCAAGCCTAGTCTAATGAAGTACTTTGTAATAGATTTGTAATAAAAGTAATTTTTGGAAATTTCATTTTCCTTATTGGTTCGTTATATTTTTTCTAACAAGGGTCACTTATTTTCAAGAAAAAACGAGGCCATGCAAAAAAACCAAGGTGTATAGAAATGCTAGAACAGACTCGCACAGAATTAATCAAATTATTAATTATTATTATTATATAACATTTTGTGAAAAAACATTGATCTAATATTGAAATCCATTTTTCATTTAAAATAAATTTTAAATATCATGATCATGTTCAAAATTGGTATTATGTAACATGTAATTTATGTAGACAACGTGCGTCTCAATTAATTAGCAATTAATTTGTTTGTAATGAAACAAAACGTGGTGACCTGAGCACAGGCAATATTCCACGTTTCACGAGTCAGATTTTCCAATTATGTTTAAAGAGCAGACATCTCAATTTCTTTTCAGTTTTGTTCATGAAGCTGCAAATCGTCTCGAACTAGGAAATGTGCAACTAACTGCTGTAATTAGCAAGTCACTGTAAAACTTGTTTTTGTCTGTGGTACTTTGATGATTTCATTAAACCATTAACTAGAGCAAAAATTCTATTTTCTGCTTATCAATAAACAAAAAAGCGACTTAAATGTTTCAACATTCCTCACTGAGTGCATACATAAGTAGATTGTGCAACTGCAACAAAATTGCATTGGTTGAGAAATTAGCGTTTTATGCATTTTAATTAGATCCAACACACAAATTCACCCGTGATCACGTAACCCTAAAAACAAAGTTGCAGAATTTAATGAGAGTAAAGTTTACTCAGTAAACCACACTCCAATCTGCAAACAATGTTTCAAGTAAACGTGCTTTTGTGGTTAATGTTGAAGTTTGTTTTAAAGCATCTCATTGCAACTTGCAACCACACATCAGTTCGAAATTCGCAATTTCATTTCGTTTTCACTTTATTATACATTAGATCGTAAATGTTTTGCGTCTTGTTTTACCTCTGCCAGCATCAAGAGAATCAGAATCGCGTTCACCAAGAATTGATGAGGTGATTGGTCAATGTCTGGAACCATCGTTGATGGATAAGAAATCACTGTGGTATTTTGAAGCCAGCATCCTGGAGACACTCAGACTCTCAAACAGTTTTTCTATTTTGTTCCAAGTTACTCCAACAGTTCACAATCCTGCCCAATGACAATGCGTCGAGTGACGACTACATGAACCTGAAATTGGTTATGTGCTAATACCGAAGCCAACTAAGGTTAAGCTAAAATGTAGAATTTGACTCGTTTCAGTGCAAAGTTGTCGTAATGATTATTAAAGTTGTGAACAAAATTGTTCCCAATGAACTATGCACTTCTGAGAAAAACTATGCTTGTGGTAAATTATCACATACTCTTAATAATGAAAAAATGTTTCAGCAGATAATTTTGTGGTCTCTAATAATAAAGTGTAGGAAGCTTTCTTAAGATAATGGTTGAGGTTTCTATAATGTTCGGTCGGTTTTATTGAAATTAGATTAGTCCATTAAATGCAAAAAAAAACGCATTAATAGCAGTTAAATACTAACTTCAGTAAAAATTATATACATTTCAGAACAAAATTGTTATTAAACAACTAAAACTCATTTACCCAACAATAACAGTGTATAAATTAAAATTACAGAATCATTAGTTCATTTACAATTGTAAAGATGCATTGAAGAAATGCATAAATTACTAGTACACAGTAACCTTTTTGACACGTTCTTAAAAATAAACAAAACAAAACCAAAACCAAAAGACATTTTTTTACAATACACAATGATTTTTTACTAACGTAAGGTTTTTAGCCAATGAATGACACCGACACCGGTCTTCATTAAAACGGAATTTAGCAATATTTAGTTTATACATAAAACAATTAATTTACAAAATAGCGAAGAAAACCTGCGAAGTCTTTGACGTCCTTGCTTTTTCAATAAGCAATAAATTTCACTCCCACAGCAATGGAAAACACGGCATTTGCTTATTATGCAACACTAATTGCATTGATTGTGGTCAACCCCTGCTCGATGTGCATTGCATTCTCCAAAACTTCACGTTTTTGCTTTTTTCCCTTTGCTCTATGCTTGTGACGTAGGCTGTTGCCAAAGTTTTCT
>VYYJ01001185.1:0-34887 GCA_021029165.1 Cyphoderus albinus | reverse complement strand
CATGACATGGCAAACGAAAATTATTGCTTCATTATTATGGATTTACAACGGACTGGAATTTACTACTGGTTCTTTCTATGAATGCATTTTTTTATGTGTGTGTGTGATGTGAACTAACAACAAAAAACTATTCGAAAAATTACCCATTTCTTTCTCTCGTTATCTTATACTATAACGGCGATTTGTGTGTGTGGTGGTGGATCATCATGAACCATGAACTTGCCTGAAAACACAAATTTTTGTAAATTCTCTCGAAAATTATCTGATGGTGGGGTCTCGGTGATTATTTTTTATTTTGTTTCGGTTTTTATCCTAATAACGATAATGTGACTATGTGATGATGATCACCATTCGCTGTTGTTGCATGCATTCGGAAAATTATCCCTCGACATGTGAAAAACATTTGCGAATTGTTCGAAACTTTTTCGACTTCAATCTTAATTTTTCTCTGTATACATACTCTGTGCATGGTGCAAAAATGTGGTGTAATGTTATGTTTATACGTGGAAATCTACAACGTAACGTAACAGGCTGGTTGTACAGCAGTGCAGTTGGCGTCCGCCGCAGGCCATCTCAATATCGTCAAACTCCTTCTGCAAAATGGAGCCAAACCTGAAAAACAGGATTCCTCGGTAAGGATCGATCTCCATGTATCCTCTTTCTTTAATTTTCTTTACTGAAATCGTTTTTTTCACGTTATTTATTTATTTATTTATTACACTCAACTATGAACTAAACTACTACCATTAAACTAACTAAACTAAAAAAGAATGAAAGCTAATACATATATCATATTATCATTGGCTGGCGAGGTGCTCGTCTTTAGTAGCACTTTGTAAGTAAAAACTCAAACTAGCAAAAGGCAAGAAAAAGCTAGAGCAAAAACTTCCCAGAAGAGTGAAGTGAGCCAAAGTGAACCTGGTTTTGAAGGGGTTGATAAAAGAGTGATTTTTTCTCTGTCCACTTGATTTTCTCGATTTTATTAAACTTTTATATATTTATATTCTCTCGAAGTATTAACCAGTCCCATGATTAATGATGCGTAATATGGATTGCGAATCAGTTGTATTATTAAAAATTTCTTGTTCCTCCTTGGCATCCTATGCACTATCGTCAACATCATCTTGCCATTTCGTGGTCACATTATTCATATGGAAAGAATCAAGTTGACATGACACACACATACAACAGGAGTCAGACAGGAAGATAAGGCAAAAAGGTAAACGAAGAAAAGAAAGAGCTGATGTGATGTGATAGTAGCACATGGGCTTCAAAAGAAGACAGAATTGATGATGATGAGTGTCAAATGACTACTGCATTCATTCACGTCTTTTTTTGCAGACGGTTCACTAAAAACACTCAAACTGCTTCTTGAGCATTAAATGATTGTTAGGGGAAAAGAAACCTGGTTAACTAGTTGTTATCATCGTCAATTATTGATTCATTTCATTCCCATTGTCGTCCATGTGCCTTTCAAAAAATGATACGCATGAAATCTGTAGAAATGAATGATAGACATTTCGTTTTACTCTGTGCCCCTCTAACTTTTGATAAGCTTGTATTTAAATAAAAAGTCATTTTATTCCGCTCACCTGTCCGACATTCACAACTTTTTGTTTTGAAACACTAAAACAAATAAATAATAATCGCATCTGAAAGAATCTCTGCTTAAATAAATACCTGAGCTCAGGTTACTCGAGTGAAATGTAAACTGTGAATGGTGACTGTGATAAGAAATGGAGGTCGTCACTGCGCAAGAGTTAAATCACTTAATTCTTCAGACCGACATTCTTCAGCTTTTGTCAAGTCTATGCTAATCTGAAATTGAGTAAAAAACATGAAACCATTAAATCAAGCTGGCTTTTCAGGGTTGATTGTTATTAATGGAGTATAATGGCTGTGTGCACACAGGAGTCGTTTCTTTTATGGAATGGAATGGATACCTTCATACAGTGGTCATTCATCAATATCAAGCATTATCTTGCATTTCAATTCATTAAATTTTGTCTTCTTCATCAAAGTCAGCGTGAATTTTTATGCGGCTCGCCAAGAAATCAGGTCGATATGTCGATTGTCGGCGCCAGACCATTGTGAGTGAACAAGTGGCAGGGCAAGAGAAAAGAAAGGAACTTTTTCATACGACACTAGTTTACTAGTTACGTTACGTTATGCACGAAGATAATGATAATGAAGGTTGCACAAGCTAATTATGATTTAATACATGCCTCATTCACTCGCCTCAGTCAGTCACAGTAATCACTCCGATTAGATTCTTTCTAATAGTGGAGCAAAACGAGCGTGCTTTTTTATTTTTTATGCTTTTCACTGTCATACGCTTTAAAGGCTCAGTTATGTTGTGTCCATCAAAAAAAAATCAGCAATGTGACAGCGAACGCTGCAAAGCGTGCATTTGACTTTGTTAAATTATCCTATCGTATCATATCGACTTTCACAGACTAAATCTGTGTACAAAACTCTGGTCTGGTCTGGTGCGTGTGTGCACATGCAAAGATAATATGAAACATGTTGAATGAAATGGTTTGATGACAACCACCATAACAGTAAGGATAATCAGCTAAAGAATTATTTTTTGGTAGTAATAATGTAGGATAAAAAGTTGCAAGCATCAATTTAAACGCTTTTGAATGCCTTCAAGGGGATTAAAAGGGTAGTGGGTAGCAAAGGCAGGCAAAGCGTTCAACACTGCACGGACCAACGACCGAAGGCGTTCGGTTATCGTCTCTTCGGCTCCGCTACTTTTCCTCTGTTAATGCTGACGCAGTTTGAATTTGGACTGGCTTCAAGTCGTGCTCACACGCTTATTTTTAATGTCAGGATTTTTTTGTGAATTTTAATAGCGATTTTCTAAAAGCGATCCTTAGAGAAAATGTGGCGCTGTGTGATAGTGGTGTGCGCTATCCTAAAACAGAATGAATGAAATTTTCATTTCTAGCATAACGTAGCATAGATAAAGTGAGTGAAAGAAAGATAATTACACTGAATTGAAACTTTTTTTGGCTCATTTTGTTTGTAAAGAAAATTGTACATTGTTAATTTCTGGGAGAGATATTGGTCACAGTTGAATTCTTGTGAACACTGTTCAAACAAGAAATCTGTGATTGCTTTGCAATCTACTTTTTGTTTTGCCCTGTTATAAAACAATCATTCGTTGAGGAATGAAACAGAATCCCGAGTTGTATTTTGTCTTGAATGCAGAAAGGATCGTGTTTTTCAATGTGTCCCATGACATGACAAAACAGAAAAGGACTGAGACAAGAAACTGAATCAGTTTGCCTTACAGTTATTTAAATATGTAACAAGATGACATGGAGAGCTGGGAGCAAAATAGTTAAAAATCTAACATGGCTTTTTTCTCTGCTTCGTTGATTTTATTGGACTGCTACCTCTGTTAGTTTTCTTTTGCTTTGTTGTTTTTTGGTCGCAGCACAATTATTATTATTATGGGGAATCCGTTGCTCAGACCATATAAAATATAGAAGATGATATCGCATCATCATGTCACGTCATTGTACTTTACTCGATGCTATAGAGAGCAATCATTTTTTGTTTGCTTTGGTTGTAGGAAATGTAGAAAATTGTGAAGTAACCCGACACTGCAAAAACCCATCCCACCATATTTGTGTGTCCGTAATGTTTCCATTCTGTTTCAACTTTGAATTATTAAACAAAAATGGCTAGGTGACTGACTCACTCTCTATAGACTGGTCTAGTTCACAGAAGAAAAAAATCAAGATTCTTGGCAAGATTAAATGTTATGTTGTTACATACCAAATACCATCCCACCGTGCAGCAACAATAATCATAATAAGCAAATAAATACATTGGAGCATTGGGAAATAGAAAAGGTATCAAAAAATGATTTCATGAAATTACCAGAGCAAGGTAGATTCACTGATTACCTCTTGTCTGCAAAATAAAACACAATGGAGCAGTTGCAGTGAGTTGGAGTTGAGTAAATAGTAAAGTAACGCACATTTATTTTTCGCATTCCTTCCTGTCACCACAAATACATAAGGCTGAAAAATACCAAGATATTTAAGTAATGTCTGATTTTCATTGTGCACACAGCCATCTGTAATTTCTAAACGATTTATCTTGCCACCCAATTGCCCAACCCTAGATTTGCCTTATTATATTAAAGCTACATTTGTGGTTATTGTGGTGTGATTGCGACTGCGATGCGATCTAAAAGATCACTGGTATAGGTTTACCAATTTTCTTTATTGTTGTTTGTTGCACTATTAAATAATGGAGTCCGGGTTGATTTCATTTTCAACTCAGTTTTCCTACAATTGTCAAATAAAGAAAAGAGAATTTCTGTTTTTATGTAGATGTTTTATTTTATGGGATTTTCCACTGAGCGAACGCAGTAGTCAGCCGACTGTTTATGGCCACTTAACAAGGTGAAATGTTTAGGACATGTTGAACCTTTTGTTTCTCCAATCACAATCACAGTCGAAAGGAATCGTGCAGAAGGATATAAAAAAGAAAACATACATGACATGACAGTGGCATTCCTCGTGGATCTTTTCTGTGTCAATTTTTGCATAAAAAGAGTAACTTTAAGTGGATACTGCTGTAGTGTAAATGTGAGTGAGAGGTAAAAAGAAACACGGGACATAATTTTTACTGCTGTTTAATAGGCTTACTCACTAATTGGACTGTGAATCGAAACAAGACGAAAAGGGTCAAACTGAGAGGATTTATCTTTCTACTTTTTTACTATGTTATTTAAATACTACCAAGTAAAAAAAAAGCTCCTTGTTCGATAAGCGGTTTGTTATTGTTATAAGTAGATTTTGTTTTCTCCATTATTTTTACGAGCGCTCAGCTTGTTTCGTTGTTTGCTTTCCTATTGTTGTAGAAAAGCAGCTTAAGGTAAATGCAATCTGAATGGTGATGTGATGATAAAAGATTTGAAGAAGGCCGTCACTTTTGTACTTGCAGCTTTTCTTTTACCACAGATCAATTTATTTTTTCTTTTGTAATAATACACAATCAGAATGGAGGACGATGCGTTCGCTAGTTCCTGGGTTAATTATTATAAAGCCTTCCGCGTTTTCAACCTTTCCCAAGTAAAGTAGGTAGGTAGTTAATTTGCAATGTGCATATCATGATGATTGCATTAAAAATTAAAAGGGGATTGCTTTCTTCCAACGTTTTGTAAGAAAGCCAACAATTTTTTATTACTCTGCTCTCGCTCTAAGTTTATTGTGGGATCGGATGAATGAACCAGAGAGAGGAGACCAGCAGAAGGGAAGAAATTAAAGTTGGTAATAATGTAAAGTGAGCTGAAGAGGTTCGTATTATCTTTCTCTGCTTACTTTGTTGCTAGTTAATTTGATAGTTGGAAGAAGATATGATATGATAGTAGTAAAGTAATGGCACACCGGTAATGGGCGTGTTCACAATGCTTTTCCGATATCTTGTATGTCCTGCGATTGTGAGCATGTTTTCCTTGTCGTAAATGTCGTAAAAAAACAATATCGCCACTTGACCGACCGCGGAACTAGGATGTTTCTGTCCGTTTATTTATCTTATCTTTTGTTGATTTATAATTAATCATTAAAAGTTGGAAAAGTATCTTTGTAATGGGTAATGACTTGTGCGTTGCGAAACTCAACTTTTCAAGTTGTTTCAAGACAAGGTAGAAAAAAAATGAGAGAAAAAGGGTTGTATTGTATACTACTATTACTTTGGTTAAATGAACACTTGACTCGAGTGAATCTCACTGATAACCGTGTTCAGCAGTTTGTTTTACGCTTGTAGAAAACAATCTGTACATGGAGGATGTCAGTCCCAATAATCATTACTTCTCTTTAGGTACACACACTTAATTGATAGTTGAAGTAGGAAATTTTGAAACGAACGTTGAAAAGGAGGAGGGAAAGCGGAAAGAAACAGAAACGTTCCTGTTATTCTTACTTGGGCTGGGATTAGGCTTAATTTTGGTATGAAACAAAAAGAATCTTTATCATTATAGATAATCAGATATCAATGTAAATAACTCTGGAATGCGCTAAGTCTCGCTCAGGTAGAAAAAAAGAGCTGAAAGAAAATTGTTGGTGCGGATGCGAATATCTAATGAATCCCCAGGGAATGCGCATAATGAGTAATGAGGCAGTGAGAAATGAAACACGAGCGAAGGAAGAGCAAGCTGCGGCAAAGAGCCGAGATTCGAGTAAATTAGCCGTGTTTACACTTATTTCAATCCAAACCATGTCATAGTCTCGCATTTTCTTTTCTAATAAACCGGAATAAAAATTACTTAATTTTTCTCTGATTAACATTCCACACAGCCACTGAAGAAGGCTCGAGAGAAGATGTGAACTCAAGTGGAGTCAAGACACTTTACGTAGCCTCTTTCATTGAGAAGTCAATGCTGAGGTGAATTTGTGTGCGGGGAGCAAATTATTTTTTTCATTTAAAGAGCCTAGAGTCTGGTCAACTTTAGCACTTTTAATTTAATCATAAATAACCCATGTGAACTCAATTCACTGAGAAAACAGTCAACTCAATCTTGACTCCTCTTAAGAATCGTTTTATGCAGTAATTATTAATCAGAGGAGAATAAAGGGAAGTCGCTTTTGTGTAAATATAATGAAAGTGTTTATTGCACATAAAAGTTTCTGGCAAAGTTCTTTCTAGTAAAGGAGAGAGACTTTCCTGTTTTATTGCACGTTTACTTATTATTACATTACAGCACAATTTCTTGAAGCTGCATACCTGAAGTTCAATTAAAACTCTTTTGTTTATTACCTGCTGATGACGATATAAGTTGCCAATTTTTGCAGCAGTTCATTAATTTATAAACGAAACGATTTTATGGGGCCCAACCCTAAATTAACTTTGGTAACTCAACTCAGCAAAATGGATAAACGGTTGATTGGTCCTCTCACTCTGTGCGTGCTCAATTTCTTTTTCTTTATTTATTTGCCCCTGTTGCATATTTATAATGCTGGACTACTGCACACAACAAATTTTTATGCCATTGTCTCTACAAATTTCGATTGTTTTTATTCACATTTTGATGAGTGAGCTTGGGCAAAGCAATAAGTTGCAGAACTACTTAAAATTGAATATTCAATCACAGCTCGAATTTTCTACATGTGTACAAAAATTGCTCTTTTCTTTCCTGCCTTTTTTGAAAACAATCAAAGACTTTTGAAGTTAACCCATGTAGTAGTAACATTTCATTACAACAGGCCATGCGGTCGTGGTGGTGCATGCTAATGAAGCAGAAGAAATATCTTTTCGCTGGATCATGTTTCTCCTGCTGTATCATTTCTTCAGATGTCCTTTTCTGCTTTCTTTGCATCACATCGATGTCCATCGTTTTGCTCGCTTGCTGCTTTGTTTCATCACGAGTGAGAAAAAAGATTTTTCTTGTAAGTGTAGCTTTATTGAGTTCCACATTAATTTTCCTCTTGTGAGCAACAATCGCCCATAAAATATTGTCTCAAGTGGTTTTGCAATTCAGACAAGACGGAGTGAGTGAGAGAGGGGACGAATGTTATTACCTTTATGAATATTATCACTCCTACCAGCATTTTTCCTCCATTTTCTACTCGTTTTTCACTTTCGCTTTTCACTTTACAAAACTTCGTGTAAAAAGGTAGTGCTACTTATGGTGTGTGAAATATAGTTGACCTTTTACAATTTTTTTAAACAACCAGTTTTTACTTTTAAGAAAGATTTTTGTAAAGAGGAACTGAATGGGATGGGACTATGGCTACTGACTTCACTGGACATGTTATGATAATGTACCGAAATCGCTCATCATATTTATCTCTATGATGGGATTTTTCCCTGCTTTTATTTTATATGAATGAAAAAGTTAAAGAGTTGAAATATTTTTTCGCTCACGGAAAGGTGGCTTTGGCTGTCAACCGGAATTTCATTCCCGAGTTTCTCTTTAGTCGCTTTGCATTAGGCAATATTTTCCTCTTTACGTAATCAGTTTTGAAAAAAGATTTTATGCAATGTGGAGTAGAGTAGCGTTTGTTGGGTGATAGGAGGACATAATGAATGTTTTAGATGCATTAGCAACTTGTTCTTTTCTGTGGAGAAGATAAGAAAAAAGGGCAGGGAGGTGGATGTGGAGGTGACATGACATATTGTTACTTTGCATGGCATGGCATAGCAAAAACATTTTAAAAGTCTGGGGTACAAAAGTGAAAAATCTAAGTTATAACTTATTATTACTTGCAACTAATATCTGTAAATGCATATCACTTACTCCAAGTCATAAAAAATTACGAACCACAGGTGAGGTCCGCTTTGACTATAACTCGGCGCTATAATTTATCTTCTGACAAATTGTCAAGCGGTCGCCGCTGATATAGTTAAGGATGATATGTGAGACTGTGGGGGAAAATCGGCATTTATTTTTTAAATTGTAATGGATATTCGCTGCCTGTATAAAATTGCAATGAATGGAATGGAATAATGGAACATGAGATGAAGCTCCTCAAGCAGTCCAATAATTTTTTTTGCTTGTTGCTTTTAATGTCCTTTTTGTTTACTTGGCCTTTTTATGTGTGTAAGAGAAACTGCAGGATAAAGTGCGGTAATCTGTCTTCCCGTAAAGTAGCAGATGTCAGCAATATCCAGTCTAGAAAAGAATTCTCAAGTAGTTCACGTCACCATAAGGAGTTTTTCTTTATGGAGGCGAGTGCATCGAGTTCAGAATGATATCAAATGACGATGACTTTTTAAGCAATAAAACACTGTCAGATTTCCCATTCCATTGTCAAGCTAATTTGCGTTTTTTTCTTTTTGTTTCTGATTTGGAAAAAAGCATTTTGAAATTAATGTGTTTGGAAAAATTTTAATCTTGACAGGATTCATTTACAGGTTAGAGTTCCTCATCGTTTTTGTTTAATAAATCGAGGAGTTATGTGTGAGACTGAGAGGGTAATAGTAGACGAGTAGCTGAAAGCACTTATCTGATTTTTAAAGAGTACCCACATTTTCTTGCTTTCACTGTGAACTTTTTTGTCTAAAAAAGCGGCGTATTTCTCTTCAAGTGAGTTACCATTGATCATTAGCGTGCCTCTCGGTATTATCACTTTAGTAGATCGAAAGAAAATTTGTCAGGATTGACATAAACGAAGATTTACGGGGTTACGCTAAAATTGAAGAGTGCATACCTCTTTGAGAAGCTGCACTGCACCAATCTAAATAATTTTTTGTTTCTCTCAAATTCTTTAAATATCAGCTTGTCCGCGTATAAAAAGCAATTGCCTGGCAAATACCGAATCTTGTAATTACAAATGTTAAGTTTTTGTTCCACGAGTGAGTACCTAAGTTTACAAACAAGTTACAAAAGTAAAAATGTTTTGAAACAATTTTAAAATTTCCTGTCATTCTGTAATGATGCGCGGACTTTTCAGAATTTTTTAGAGACGAATGTTTATTTAAATTGTACATTTTGCGGACTGATTGATATCATGGGCTTTGGTGTCATCCATCTTGCGACCAGCGTGCATTAATCAATGCTCTTAGGAAAGTCATCAAAGTCGTCATTTAATGACTGCGATGAAAATCAGGAATTTTCCTAATGGTCACATTGAGCAAGTCCTTTGATGAAGCACGTCAGTAAGATTGCGCATTGCTCGCTCACTACCACTTGTCGAAATGTGAATAAATTGAAATGAAAGTCTAGAAAATGCCATCTCGACTTAAAGCAGCTTGTTTACGCGACAGACGGTGAAAGGATGATTTTTCAGCGTAAGAGAAAAATTTGCGCTTTTAGCTCAGGTTCAATAACATTTTATTATGCAATTGTTAATAATGCGGATAGGCACAGCTACCACAAGGAGCGGTCAACAGGAAGGCGGACACTCAAGACTCAGGCTCTTGTGTCGTGTTTTTAATTTCTCGCGTCTTCTTGCATAATATTTAAAATGAAGTGAGAACTAAACGAAGGCAGGGGAAAAATGCCGTGAACAGCCGTTTTCTTCGCTTCAAAATTCTGAGCGCATTTTCTCTTGAGCTATATTACATTATCGTATCATTCCATTATCATTATCGTATCACACCACATCATCTTGATGTCCACGGTGATCTCACCATCTGCATCAAACACGGCTTTGCATTTTGTTTTGTCTCGCTTCTCAACTTTTAGCATTTCGCTTTCTTCCAGGTTTTTCCTGCTCCGCTTCTTTCACATCACATCCATTAAGCTTCGTAATTGATAAGAGCGATAAGACTAAGGAATTAATTGCTCTCTTGCTTCTGCAAAATCAACAGCTCAATAATAATGCAAATAAGTTTTTCAAACCTATGTGTGTTTGTATGAAGGGAAAGACCTGAAATTTCATGTTATGTAATAAATTTTTGGTTTAAGTTTCGAAATGATTTTTTGATTTAGAAAAACAGAGGTTCATTCAGAGAGTACAAATTACTCATGTAAATCTTTTTTGCATGCTGGGAGAAAAAAAGGAGGCAGGCAAAGAGACACAAAGTCGCAGAAAAGTTCGAGTTCACTTGGCTAGCCCGAAGCTTGAAAATACCGAATTAATGGGAGGAAGGGATGGGCATCTGCGCAGCTAGTGTGTGCACTGGCTATTAGTTTACTCAGTCATTACTCATAAACCGGGATGGGGAAAATGAGAGAGAAAAAGAGTGATTTAACGTGTGATTGAAAGATGTGTGTGCACGTAATCCCCTGTTACTTTGTGTTGCAGCAATACGCAAAAATCATAAGGGAAAATAAGAAAAAAGTTAACATGACTAATAAGGAGCAAGCTGCGATGTGATCACAGTGACGGTTTGAAGGCAATTTCATGCGGATAATTACGATTAATAATAAGTAGAGTTTTTCATGACATTAAAAGCAAATAAGTATTAATGAGCGAGTTACCAAAAGTTGGCCTTCTACTAGTAGTAACGAAATATTTCGTGCATGCATTTAATTCATCTGGGGTTTCAGAGAAGAAAATTAGTTTTGAAACGACACGATCACTCACTCATTTACGTAATAATAATGCCGGGAGGGAAAACAATTACTGCGTCGCGGGTTGCAACAGCAGCAGCAATAAAAGGGAATGTCAATAGTCAATGAACTGACGCAATCAGTTTACTGCAATGATTGCAGAAAAATATTTTATGAGCGCCTTCAATTTTCCTTGGCAGGTGCAATTATTAGACTGTTTCAAAATGCCATTTTACATTTCTCGAAGACCTACCAGTTTCTCAAGTAGTCCAGTGAGTTTTAGCAGATTGAAACTAAAATGTGTGAAAAAAATAAGAGAAAGGTGAAAATTTGTTTTCTAACTAACCTGACTTGTCATTATGTAATTTGTATCTATTTGAAAAGTAGGAGGAATTTGGGAATTTTGCTTTTCTCTGTCTGTGTCTGCTGAGTGATAAGGCTAAACTAATGATGATGATAGGCTGCGTTTGTCTTCGACTGTGATCGATGGACAAGAAATGCTAACCAAAAGTTCTCTTTCACCCTTTTTTTCCTTCTCTATAATTTACCTCAGTTAGAGTCAGCCTGTCTGTCAATATTCTTTTGGAAATTGCGAGCGAGAATAATCAGGCTGATGATGATGATGATAATGAGACAATCTCCTGTCTAGGTTTGTTACTCTGTATGATATGATTATTATAATTACTATGATGGGCTTTATTTGTCAGTCTGCCTGCGTACATTTTACTATTGGATGTATAATGTAACCTGAAAATGTGTTGTGGTGCGCCGCTAATTGCATTACGGTGTTAACGCATCATTCATCTCATAATAAACCTAAGCATCGGCATCCTCAATTCACTTTGGTAAATCAGAAAGAATTGAATAAAATTATTTTGCACGTTACGTTACATGCAAGCAAATCCCTCTTTTTACACCTTGTCATTAGCTGGCTAAAAATTTACGTATTCCGACGCAGCCGTCAATATTACCGGTAAGAGGTGAAAAGTTGGCGCTAATAATATTACCGCGGTGAACCACGGCATCCGTTAAGTCTAACTTTATAACGCGATGTAGGAATTGATAGACATCTCTTCAGGTTGTAAAGCAAAGTTTAAGTGAAGATGAAGGAGGAGAAAATAAAACTTGAATGATATGCAAATGAAATGATATGTTGTAGAAAAGTGTGTAAGCTAACACGTTCGTTGCTTTATTACTGGGTAGGTTTTTGTGGTTTTCGCTCCTTGCATGCTAATGAGACCTGTGTGGGCTTGGATCGGATGTAGTCATTTCTCTTGTCTCTCTTAGTTTTGAAATCTTCAGTTCAAAACATTTTTTTTCGCTGATGATTGTTTTGCTGTGAAATAAAGTTAGAGGATAATTTTATGACTTATTATTATTATGATTATTATATTATGATTATGCAGAAAGGTGTGAGCGTGAGGATTTGCTAATATAAGTTTGTAGAATTCTTGACACTTTTAAGAATTTATTTAATTTTCAAAATTAAATATTTAATTTTTTGTTAATTTTTTCTCTCCTTCTCTACAGCACGGGAATACATGTCTTCATGAAGCCTCCTGGCGCGGTTACGCCCGTCTCGTTAAGGTGCTCAGCAATAAGGACACTGTGGACAAACAAAATCACGGTGGATTCACAGCATTACACTTAGCTTGTCAAGCGGGTCACAACCAGGTGCGTTAATAATATTTTGAGTGAAAAACAAACATTGTGAACTTGGCTTATTTTTTCGTTTTTTATTTTTTTTAGTCAACTCGCGAGCTAATTATCGCAGGAGCAGACCCGAACATACTCAATTCATTTGGAGATTCTCCGTTGAAGACAAGTGTATTTACTTAATTGTAACATAGCAGTATCATAGTTTTTCTGTATAAGTTAAAGTAGTATTTATTAATTTTTCATTTTAGGTAAGGTATGGACATGCCGGTGTCGCCAGAATTTTGCTCAGTGCCAGGGCAGCTCCAGATATTCAGAACAAAGTAAGTTCTCTCAAATAAATAAACATTGATTCCCTCTTTATCTTTATCTCCGAGGTTGTAAGCAAGAGACAAGAAACTTGCTCTGTTTTCTCTCCCTGCCATCTTCATAAATTTTTCCGCGAAGAAGTCTACGCAAATAAAAATGAGATGAGAAAAGCGGATAAAAAATTATGCGATTGTATTTGTATTGTGAATGTTTCACATTCACATTGGTGTGTGTAGGCTTTTTTTCTTCATGCGTCCACTTTGATAGTTTTATTGTCATCATTATTGTCGTCATTGCCAAACTGGATGATAGGAGTAAATATGCGAGTATGACAGAACATGTCATGTCATGTTGAAAAGATTATTATGAGTGGAGCCACATCTTTATAATAAGTTATGCACATACTTAATTCTTTCCCTCTTGACATGACCAATAACGTTTTTAGTATTGTTGCTCCACAATGGTCGAGCCCTTGCTGGTTCGATAAAGAGAGAAATGAATATGGAGTTACAGACAGAGGAAAAAATCATTGCCGTTGCATGATTCTCTCTAATATGACTTTTTCTTCGTTTCGTTCAAATCTTCATTACCAAATGGACATGGGATACAATGGTCCATAAAGCAGTTAAGGGCAGCGACCGTTGCTCTGATATTCTTATACAGTATGCCATTGATAAGGCGACTGGGTTGAAGTTAATCCAGTTTTTATTCTAACGAGCAGAGGACAATTGGAATTGTGCGCTAGTTGAAAGAAGACATTTAGAATTTAAAGTGGATCGCCTTATTCTGCGATCGTGGTGGAGATTGGAGTTTTTCAGTCAGTAGAGAATAGAGAAATATTTGGCAGGAAGACAGCCAGAGTCTTTCTGTCCTCATTGTATTCTCTACGTAATCGACTATCTTTGTGAACTTCCATAAAAAGCGAGATTGAGGAATTACAGCGTTGCCGCCGCCATTGATTAGAAAAGAAAAGAACCACCGCCAAGATTTTTGGGTTGTTTCTCCATTTGATAGTTATTTACCACAGACATACTGATTCGCACTGTTTACTAAGAAATGGGAAAGAAAACGAGATTTTTTTCAATTTTATTTTAATTTTGCGATGACGAGAATCGAGTCCAGCCCAGTCTACTAAAGAAGGTCCATGAAATGAAAATGAACCACTTCATTAACACATCCTATATTAGATTGCTATTCCATTTTCTGTTTCATTTTTCTCCTTCCCTCTAAGCAGTCCACTACTCGTCTTAGGCGAAGATCATCTTTGAGATAGATTCTGAGAAAAGGCGACTGTTGCTCATTTCAACTCATGCGTCACTTGTCTTCATTTCTTCAAGGGAGGAATATATTTTTCCTCTGAAGTTAGTATATATACATAGGGTAAATTAGAATAGAGCACGCCTCACTGCACTCATCCGCTTCGGGACAATAAATGTCAACCAGGATCCATAAAGTAGTTGTTAGAATGTGGCCAGGCGAGATAATTTAAGTTTAAGTGGACAGGTCAATCTCTTCTCGTTTCTTAGCACACTGCGCACTGATACGAAGCATTTTCTTGTAAGTATGCAGACATGCATTTTTATCAGCAGCAGCAACAGAACCACCGGCGGACCACAGCAATGCAATGGGGGTTTAAAAGACAGCGAAATAAAAATAGCAGAAATACTTAAGATTGCATAATCATCATTACCATCGTTGGAGGATTATTATTATGATCATTGTTATTATTATTGCCTTATGATTATTGAGATGAAGAGACCAAAGTTGTTTTCAAAGAAGAAAAAAATGACAGCAATAAACGAAATTTCAAAGTCGTCCGTCCACATGCAAAGAAGGCAAGGACCATCTTAATGGCAAATATTTTCTTCGCCTTCAATTTTCCCTTTTGTTTACCCTGACAAATGGAAGAGTCTTGAAAAGCTCCATCAGCGCGGAGAGATTCCCTTAATAGGCGGATGAAATGAAGATGAGTTCATTCGCTCAATCATATGAATGACGAGAGGAATGAAAAAAACTTAAACATGTGCTCACGAGAGCTTTCATCTTCGTCATCGTCATCCTCATCGATTTAACAAAACATGGATTGTACGTGTTTCCGCGATTTTCCGAGCTCTCCAATTATTCTTGCCAGAAACACTGATGAAATAATGAGAAGAATTTCTCCCTCTAAATAATCATAAAACGGTAGTAAAAAGGGAGGAAATATGGGCATATCACTCATTACATTACATTACATTCACCTTGTCTGAAGATGGAAGCTCCATGTCTCATTAGAGATGTAAAACCGAAGAAAATTTTATATTCGGCCGGTGCACGTACATTACTACAAACGAACAGACATTGGTAAAATAATTAGGGTGAAGGTAAATAGTAAATACATACATGCTCTGAGAAAGGGTTGAGTGGCTTTTTTTCAATGTTCACAAGTCACAAATTGATTGGCACAAAAAAATGTGCTTGGTGAAGTGGACGAAAGGAAAAAATGATAAGGCTGAATTCTTAATAACAGCTTAAGACCTAAAATGACAACTCTTTTTCTGCACTGTGTGCCTGTTCAATCAGTGGATTTTAGCGATCGCTTCGGCATTATTAACTTTTTCAAGCGAGTCCGTCAAAAAAACGAAGGTGCTTGCTTATTTACTTATGCAAAGTAAAAAGATATGTCTGTGTGCACTTGTGAACTTCTTTGTGACTGGTGAGGCATATTAGCAAATAATGGTGATGGTAATCAATACAATACAAAATAATAATGTCATTCATTATTTTACTTTGAGTAAGTAATGGACTCTTGCTTTTTCCCTAAGTAATGTCAGCTTAACATCACAACAGCCAATAAATAACTGCCAAGCTTTTCCATTGTTTTGCCAGTACTGAGGGATGAAAAAAATGAAATGTGAAATGAAGATGGTGATCAGTTACAAGAAAATGTCTATAATCAGCCGACTAATAATAACATCCATTAAATCATATTTCAATTCGATTGTGCACTCTGAGTAAAGAAAAAATGGCAGTTTCTAACTAACGTCTTTTCTTCATTTTCTGTGTAGTCATTCTCTTCCCTTTTTTACACTCGTCATAATCGCGACTGTGATGTGATGCATAGTACCAAAACCAAGCCAGGTATCTTATTACGGATTGATCCCTGTGTCTTTCCTTCCATGTTCAGCTTAGCAGGTGAAATGCCAAATTTCTCCTCAATGAATCAAACATCAGAGATGTGTCAGATAAGAGCCATGTCCTATTATGACATGATGATGATGACCCGTGTGTCTGTGTACGATGTTCACTTCTCTTGTAAATTCTCTGTGTTTTCACTGAATGATATTGATTTTGACTCCTTCAATGCCTGCTTGGCGTCATCATAATAAAAAATGTGTGTGTCCTAAGAAGAACGAATCGAATCAATAATAATAAATGATGCCTGTCAAAACGAAGCTGCGATAAAACCAATACAAGATGAAAATGGAATATCAGAAAATAACGTAACGGTTATTTCGTAGAACGCAAAATGGGAAGGACGTTTTTGCGTTTAATGAAAACTTTATTTACTGTTACTGCTCGTTGCCTCACATCAGTGCTGTGCTGGCTGAAGTGTTTGATTATTCTTATTATATTTACATCGATAAAAGGTTTCTCGAGAGAGTCGTGATTTATTTATTATAAGGACCGTTTTTTATCTAAATGAATTCAGAATCGTTTATTGTAATTTCAAATTGAAGTTAAGTGGCTCATCAATGAGTGTGGTGAATTTATTTGTCCATGTCTATAACATACATTAACGATTAACTAAACAGGGTTTGGTTTGCCTCATTTCTGATAAAAACTGTGCGGTTTGTGAATCAACGATCCCAGAAATATGCTAATAAAATGAGCCATTATGACAATGCTGGCGAATCAAATCACCTCTTTCTCCTTGACTCACTCTCGCTTTTGATCTCAGTTAGTTTGCTAAATAGTTTCGTGCGAGACGAATATTTTTCTTTATGATAAGTAGTTTTGAGAATCCTCTTGAGTATAAGATTGCTGAAAAGAAAAGGAAGTCACATTATTAGAATTATTACTCATTCGCAAGTTAATAATAATTTATTAAGATTAAAAGATGGCCTCTTAAATTCCTCTGACCGGCTTACCTCGACGCACTCCATTATAACTCAAAATGATGGCTCTTCATGATTATGATAAAAATGTCTTGGTCGTGACGTAGGGATTTGGGATTAATTGGAGACTTGTTCATGTGATGTTATGTAGGAAGAAGAAAATGAAAATGTAAAATTATCGCTCACTTTTGGACAATGGCGTGACTTCACGCGTAAAGATTGCATTACATTACAAAGTGCAGCTGTATTTATTAGAAAACTATGAAAGCTAAAGTTAACATGAATGAATGAAGCGCAAAAATTGCATCCATAAATTCAACACAATAACGAAACTCGAAATTAAAAAAATCTTAAAAATTTGTAGAAAAATTGTCAACTTCCTTAAATAAGAGAATGATTATCATAGTATAGTATCACATCAACCAACATAGAAGGAGAAACAAGGACAGTTTTTTTGTTACGTGTGGACTGAAAGTGAAAACGTGCATTCCGATTTCTATCTCTGAACAGTTTGTAAGTAATATGTGGTCATGTTAAACAAATAGTTTTTCTTACAATCAAAGTTACAAGAGAGAAATATCACATTATCGGGAGAGAATGAGTTTTTGACCCTTTTGACAAATAAGGATTTTTAATGTACTTTTGACCATTTTTATCCACAGAATTTCTCACGTAACGACTAAAATAAAATTTAAGGTTGTGTGATAATAAAGTGGTTGATGAAAAGAGAGTCTGACGAAAATAATATTCATTTTCGAGATTGGAAAAAAAAAATTTAATGCGTATTTTATGTACCTATGTAATACAACTTTCAGCATTCTTATCTTGAGCAGTGACAAAAAAAATCTAAAGAAAGATGGAAATGTCTTTGCAAGCAAAAGTAATGCGTATTTGTAATTTAGTAATTACATTGTTGTTCCTTATCTTTGTAACTTAGTTAGCCATATTTGATGCAGACTGGTGAATTCTTAGATATTTAACATGCCGTAATTCTTCTTTTATACAGAATGGTGACTGTGCATTGCACGTGAGTGCGGCAATGGGTCGTAAAAAGCTGACGAAAATCCTCTTGTCTTCGGGATGCCGCACTAATCTGAAAAATCGTCAAAGAGAAACCGCGTTGGACATCGCGATTAGGAAAGGCTTTGACGAGATCTGCCACACGCTTCAAAATCCTCCAGATGTGGTCACGCCCATGCAAAGGGACGAGCTGAGAGCTTCAAAGAACAACAACAGCAAATCCGCGAGTTCATCGGAAAGTAAAAGCAAGTCGGAGGGGAAGAGGAGAGATTTGTCTTCGGAGAGGCGGAGTGGAGGTGGCAGCAGCGGGAGGAGTCATCCCCGACGTGGTGATAAATCCGGTGGCTCAAGTTCAAAAAGGTCGAGTTCCAAAGACTCCCCAAGTCACTCTCGCTCCAGTAATAACGACGTTGTCCCCAATTGGTCGCCCTACGGATGCCACTACCACCCGAATCCACAGGCATTCCCACCTCCAAACATTGACTCTCTCCCGGAGGAACCTCTTAGCAGTGGAGAGTTGTACTATCTCGATTTAGCTGGGAATATTCACAAAGTAGGGGGAAAATGAAACATTTTATCTATTCCAAATTGCAATTTTTAGTTCGGAATATTAAATAATGCCAATTAATCTCCTTTTAATTGCTTGTAAAAGGGTCCCATTGGAATGTCTGAAGGCTGCTATTGTACACCGCTGCTCCAGCCAAGCTCGAGCGTCCTTGACAGTCCTGCCGTTCAATGTGCCAAAAATTGTCAGGAACAGTTGCGGACACTGACGACACAATTGTCCAAAATTCATTTGGACACGCAAGCGCAGCTTTCCTCTCTTCAGTCAATGCTTAATGAGAAACTAACCCAAAGAGAAAGTTATCAGAAGAATAGCTGCGAGACGCAACTCAAAGATTGGGTAAAGCAGTACAGGCGTTTTAGGAAAGGTGAGTCATCGTAATTACTCTAACAATTACAAAGCCATAAAAATTATATTCTGTAAAAATATTTTTTGTACAGAACTGTAAATATTGATGTTGGGTTATTTAATTTTGTTAATCTACACACAGTACATTCTTCCTTGCAGAACTGTCAAAATAATCCAAAGGCATTAGTCCAGGCGAATGAACTTTTAGAAAGAGCTTCAACTCTGATGGTAACCAGACCCACGTCCCCCGGTGCAGAAGAGGAGGAGTCAGACAGTGATAGTGGACTTTAAGTTTAAACAAAGTGGAACAAAGCACAAAGAATAATTAAAGATTTTCTCATCTTTTTATTTTAACCTAATACAGAAATGTATTTTTTTTCTCTTGACAAATTTTTTTTTGTCTCTCTTTCTCTGTACCTGTCAAAGATTTTATAATGACATTTTTAAAATTTATAATACATGACGAAATATTTTTTATTGTTCGGATAAATCTAGGTTAAATAGAGAAGTTCATTTTTAAGAAGAATAATGTATTTTACGAGAGCGAACACAACAGTAATAAAATATTATAACGCCAATGAAAATTCAACTGCTTCGAATTTGACATTTTAGTAGGCTGCCTTGTTAAACATGTTTTTCATGTACTGATTATCCCCAATGATGAAAGTGTTGCGCATTTTCATTTCCACGTGCTTCAACGAGTGGTCACTGCCCATCCAGTGCTGCCAAATTATGCCTGTCCCAAAGGCGGGCGTGGAGTTCGCATTATCCACTTCCACATAAAGTCCGTTTAGATTTGACTGGAATTTGCCATACAAAACATTAAAATTCTAAAAGTCTTAAACAAATTTTTAACCTTTTTTGCAAAGTCACCTCAAAACAGGCGTAGTACCACCACCCAGACATGTACGTTTTTGCACAGTGTCTTCTGGGATCCGCATCGTGATCTGAGTCTGGAGTACTGAAGCCCATTCCATTGTGGCGTGCCAATGAATCCCCTACGTTGAAATCAAATGCTTTCTAGTCTACAAGATGAAAATTTTAATAATTTTTGGTAAATGTTTGGTAAATGTCAAACCTGCAGTTCCTGAATACCCAGACACATGAATCTTGTAATTTTCCGAGGCATTGGAAATCTTGAAATACTGATAGTTTGCATAGCGCGTTTCTCCTGACCAATTTGTAAGATCGATCCGTAACTCTTGCACGCCAAGCTGACATAACGATGAGATGTTCGAAAGTCCTGAATATTGATTACGTAATATTACAAACTTTTAAGTTTCTTCAAGCTTTCTTAAAAACTGATGAGAATGAATTTACTTTTCATACCCAACCAAAAGTCCCCATTTAATGCTCCAAATCCATTTTCATACTCTTCCCAACCCCGAACGAAGGACTCGCGTAAGTCACCCCTGCTGGCATCAACTGGCGCTCCTCTTCGTTGAATTACCGTCCATCCACCTCCATTTGTCTCCATATCGCAATAGACCTTAGGAGAAACAAAAATGAAATTATTTCCTCGTTTCTTTAAAATTGCAAACTTTTAGAAACATGCATAAATAGATAATGTGGCTTTGTAATACATCTGTAGAGATGTCATTCATTCGTGGAAAAATGGAGTAGACGCCACTGCTCACATTCCGCAGGAGCCTTATTTCCGAGCAGTCTCGAGGTCTCACTGTTCTTCAGTGGAACAGCAATGAAAGAAATTCATAATTAGGTGCGTTATTGATTATTACAGTTAAGAGACAAAGCACCAACTTACCCGTTCGCTGGAAGAAAAAAGGAAAATTGAATAGTTAAATATTATCTTTATAAATAATTAGCACAAGAAATTCTTTGTTGAAAGATTTGTTGCTTTCGAACCTTTAAAGTCTCCTCGTCCACGGTTCTCATTACCAGGATTTGGGAAATGTTGAGTCTTCCAATATCAGATTTCAGCTCCAGAATCTTATCACATTATTAACAAACTATTGAAAACATTAAATCAACAAATCGGAGACAATTAAAATGATATTTATTATTTACCTGTTTACGCTGTAATTTCAGTTCCTTCGATAGATTCTCCTGAGTTAGGAAATTCGGGTCCCGACTTGCAGCATAGGACAGGAGCATTTGGTTTCCATTAACATCCTCAACGGCTTCCTCTGCCAAGTCCATTTGATACATGGAGCTTTGCTCACTCTTTGGTTTACTTATCTGCGCCATTAACTCATCCAGAAGCGTCTGTGCGCACTTCAGCTTGTCTGGAGTTTGGCTGTAGGCTGCGTGGGAATTTGAGGCTGTGAATGCAGTCAGATTTTGAATCTGAATCATCAAATACATATTAAATAACAATTAATCATATCTCTCAAAAGTTAATTGCTATAACTTTGCTGAATGGCTAAATTCTAAAATCTAAACTACAGTACATGACGTTTTGTATATGCCTTCATGGAGCCAATTTGTCTTGTGACGTCACCCGTGATTTCTCTCAATGTCTCGTTCACCACATGCTCTCTCCTAGCCGCAGCTTTCTCCATTTCCACAGCAAAATGCTCCACCCTTGAAATCATTTCCTGGTGTTTCTGGTGAAGAATTTTGATCTCTTTCGCGTTTTCCACAAGTAGTTTATGCAGCTGGAAAATTTTCAAAAACCAAAATGTCCACACAAAAAAATTAATTCAATGATTATTTAATTGACAAACATTTTTAACCTCATTGTTATCATCTTCATTATTCTGGGATCTCATCAGCCGCAACACTTCCCTTTCCAAACCAGCAACGTTATCCCGCAGTGCTTTAAGGGATGCTTCATAATTTTCTATTTTCACCCCCGAGATGGTCAGAGACGATGTAGCTCGATCATCCCTCTCATTTGTCAACAAGGTCCCATCGGGGTCAAAAGCATTAGTGGGTTTCACCACCAAAGTTGACTGAGGCGTCCCAGAAGTGGTTCTGGATTGGTACTGCGGCTGTGGCAGTTGAGGCTGAGGCATTGGAATGGAACCGGCTGAAGCGACCAGTGAAAGTCGTGGTAAATCCCGGGTTGGAAGCTCAAACCCGTACACAGTGGCCGGCTCTCTTACCCGCTTTTGGGTAATGGGGTGTTCGTAAAAGCCCCAGGAATTGGGCTTTGGGAACGAGTTTTGGCGTCCGTAATGGTGATGGTAAGGATAGCGAATGCTGTACGATGATGAGGGTTGGTGACTTTGGAAATCGGAAATGTCATCGTGTCCAGTCTCCTTTGCCTCATTGCGATTTTTTATCTTATCGGCAATTTCCTCCACCTTCTTCTGAACCACCTCGTTCACTCTGTGAGTGAGCGATTGTTCCAGTCGGAGAACCTTTCAATTAAAAAGGTACAAAATAAAATTGTGTCAACCAATCAATAATAAAAAATTACAAGAAACTTTGCTTGTAAGAAAAAAAATCAGTTTACATTTGATTTCAATATTTATCACCGTCACTTGTCTTGTTGCACTTGATCATTTATTAATAAGAGCGACAGTTTAAGAGGTGCTGAAGATTTTGATTTGGTCGTGAGAATGAAATGGGTACTCTATTGTATTTGTATCAAATCAGGTACTCGAATCGTCCAATTAGCTCGGTTGAAATGACATAAAATTAGTGTCAGTGAATATTTGTGTCATAAAGTGTCTTCGATTAGGCATCGTTATGAGACTTATCGGTAGAAAATGAATTTTCCTAATAATGATAGTTTTTATTTAGTGCCTATTTGTATTTAACACTTTTGTCTCCGCGTGTTCACGATTCATGATAATTTTGCTCTCTCCTTTTCAAAAATCATATGGAAAATGTTCTAATAGCTCTTTTAATTGGTACTAACTAACAACCATTGTATAATTTAACAAGAGGTAGTGATACATACACGAAGTGTGAGTTGTAAAATGTCTGGTTGTAAACTTACCTTGTTTTCAAGAGTGTGAACCTTTCGTGAGAATTTCAGCCTAAATTTCTTGTTTTCATGGTCCTTCTCTTCAACTGTCTTTGTAAGCCAATCAATCTATAAAATCAAAGGGGAAGCTTCATTACCTATTTTTAATAACAATAATAATCTTAAAACTACCTAATCAAGATAAAAAACAAATACGATTTTCCATGAGCTTTATTTTAACATGCTTGCGAATTAATGATTCATTGATACTTTGATTACTGATAAGAAACGAAGACATTGAACATTGAACTTTTTATTTTTACTTTTAATTCTTCCTCTGAGTTTAAATCACTTTTAATTATTTATTTATTATGCCACATTTAATACCTATTTAATATAACTTTTATTCCTAAAGTATCAAAGTTTTTTCTGGAACGCCTTGGGGCATTCTGATACATTTATAATGGTAAGCTGTTTGATTCGCATTTACCTTTCTAAAAATCTCATCCTCTGATCCTTTCAAATCATCAATGAGAGCGTGGCTATTTTTGTGGAGTGTGCCACTGCCATTTGCACTGTAATTAAAAAAACAATAATTTCATTTACAAAAATAAATACCTCCTCCACCTCCAAGCCATATAATCATGTCACTGACACTACACTGCAAACTCTCGCGAATAATGAATTAATTGTAAACTATAGTTGAGCTCCTGAGACCATTAATGATGATAACGATAACGTCTGCTCGTAAATACCTGTCACTTGATGAGACTGCTTTGCACCCAGGTGGGAAAAATGTCAGCGTTGTTAATAAGAGTACTGCAGTTATTGACCAGAGAAATAAATATCCACTTGCGCGACACGAAGATGACGTCGCCTTGCCCAAGTCACTCAAATTGAGAAAATTCTCAAACCGCATTGTGACTTTGGAATTTAACAGAGAGAGTAATAAAAATACATATGACCGTTTCACCGGTGAGGTTGAACGTGAATTTCAATGCAAATCAAATTAAAGAGAAACATCTTCAAAGCAGAAGTAAATTCCACTAGTAAAGGAAAATAATGTAAATGATCAAAGATGTTCCGTTGTGTGCAAAAAAATGAAATATGTATTTACTTACTTGGAAAAATGGATTTTCATCTTGAAACATGTGTTATCAATTAACAGCCTATAAATAAGATGAGAGAGTGTGCACATGTGTCTCCCTACAGGATCCATTTTTAGTTCATCTTATCATCTGAATGCTGCATCTGTCCACAGACTCAAGTCAACAGTCAAGTGACAGCTCCAGTACACAAATCCAATTTCTTTGTCCATCTCTAAAATTTGCATGTTCATGTATACCTACATATGTAAGCCTTACATTGTAAGGTACGTTATGTAGAAATCTGCCAACTTTCCTTCTTGATAATAATCTTTTCTTGGGGTTATTTATGGAGTTGGAGTCGCGTAAAATAAAATGAAATATTCCGCTCTATCTGTAGGTATGTTACCTCCGAATGATTTGGCAAATTGCGCCTTTATGTACTACTTAATGGACCGGAGATCGCAAAAGTCATAGCACGTAGATCTGATAAACTCGGATTTTACGTGGAAAGTTTTCACACAAAACTGTATATATACATAATATATGTACCTAATGGTCCGTCTTTTCAAAACGTTGCTGCACTATGGTAGTGTCGTCATTCGTTTTATATTTCTGTTATAAGAATTAATTGAGTGGAATGAATCAGGATTTGATAAAAGGTTTGTAACTTGAACCTCTTACTTCATTACAGGACGAATTTATTAAAAGCATTGACAGGTGACGGGAATGAATTGAGAGATGTTTTCCTACGATGATTACGATTACCACATCCATTTTAACACACGCGATAGTAAATACTAACGCAGAGTTTGGTGCCAAGGCCGGCTGCACTTTATGTTTTTATACATTTTGCTCAGTCTTGTGGAGAATCATCGGTATGAAATTAAGATAATCATAGAACGTTAAAATTCCAATAAAAATAACGGATCAAAATGCTCAAATTGAAGGCGCAGTTGTTGACACATACATACGCAAATAATAAACAAACTCGTAAAAGCGTTTTTGCTTTTGCGGAAATTATGTATGATGTAATCAAACCAATAAAATCAAATGGAAATGTTTTTGCTGCAATGCAATAAAAATTGGAATGGCCCAAATCTGTGGAGGTGTGGTTATATGATTTTAAACTTCTCTGATTTTTACCAAACATTTTATTCATTTAGAAAATTCCACAAACACTAATTATAATTATGTACATAATAATTTTTTACTTATAGTTTTAAATTCTGATCAACTAGGTCATTTTTTTTTACAGAAACATGACGTAAACGATAGTTGTCCTCTCTGAAATTCCAATTGCCCCATTAAGATAACCTCTAAAGACTAAGATTGCTGCAGCACTGCAACATTTCCGATTAATCTAGGTACTAATGAAGTGATAATGATAATAAACGCAGTCAAAGTAAAGTACCAAGAAACATTCTGAATTTACCCTTGTGGCTCGTTAACAATGCTTTATGATAAGTATGAAGATGACCGGTGACAATTTAAATCAAACGTAGCCAACCAAACGAGCAAAGTTACTATAAGCCGCTAATTGATTCACACGCAAAAGCAAATAAAGCAGTTCCCTCAATCAAGTTGTTAATGAAACGATACTGTGAAAAATTCTTTGTACTTTGTGCGCCACGCATGTCTTTCAATTAACACTGTACCTAAACTTGTACACGTCACTTCCAGAGGAGGAAGGATGCGTGCGTAAAGTCAAGTCACTTTTTAAATTTCAAAGTGGAAACATTTACCATTAGCAAAGTATTTAAAGATGTTTTAACGCTGAAGCGTGAGTAATTATCTTCGTCTGGAAGGATTATCAATACGTAACGTAATCCTTTGTTTATTTACTTTACAGCGCCTGTGACCTCACCTCACAAAAGCTAAATGAACTCCAAGGATTAAGGAAACTTAACTCTGATTAAGAAGACTCACTACTGTAAAATGAAAAGAGTTTAAGGTTAGCATTTTTCTAAATGAGACTGTTCACATGCAATTTTTAAATTTTGTGCTGGTAATAAATAATATGTAAGTAGTCTCAAGACCGGTGAACAATAAAAAGTTGTAAGGTATGTAAATAATAGCAATGTGTCAGTTCAGCTTGTTTACGCTCATTTCACTGACAGAGTCCTTATCGAAACAGGCCACAAACAAGTTTTGCCGCAGTTAATTAGAAATAAGAGCATGAATTACTCTGTGTAAGTCACTGCAAATTTTTGATATATTTTAGCGTGAGAAAATTACTCAAGTACCTACCAACTATGATGTAAGATGATAAAGCAAGAACTTTAAGATCTGTAATATTGCATTGGCAATTGGCATCACATCCGGTTTTTAGTAATATTTTGTTAATAAAACTTTTGCAAACGAAACTGCACTTATTTTGCAATTCCCTAATCCAGTTGCAAGTAACCCGGATCTAGCTAAATGATAATTATAGTTATAATTTCATAATTTTACTCGTCACCGACCTGGAAAAATCTCACTATGCCCCGGTAAATTATGCTGACTATAAACACCTACAACTTGCAGTCAGAAAACGTTCCACTCTTTGCGCTTTAATGTAGAATATGCAATAAAATGCATTTTTAATCATAAAATTTGTATAATCAAAATAATGGAATTCCCAATGATCTTAAGTAGGATTTTATGATGTTATCAACTGATAACTAATGCATGTTCTGCTTGCTCTTAGCAGTAATCGTTTTTCCATTTATGATTTTATTTCATTTTTATCACCATCTTACCCCATATTTCAAGGAACCGGATACAAGCCAAATTTCCAAAGTAAAGGTTCGAAATGGATGCACTTAAGAAAACTCGATATTTTATTACGATAAGCTTTCACAACAAAGTTTCTCATTGCATCGTATTTTCCACCATCCAAAAATATCCAGACCGACTGAAATTTTTTTAGCTAGCCAGTTCAGTGAAGCATGGATTTGACATCAGTTTTTCATAGCACGTTTCGCCTTTTTGGTTAGTGTGCAACCTTGTTAAATAAATTTAATACGCAAAAAGTGTACTCAAGTTGTAATCGTTTTTGCTCCGAAATTTTGCCACTTTAGTCAGACGTCGAAGCAATGATACGAATAAAGAAAATGTGTAAAACAAAAGGATGAAATTTGTTGCGTCTTGGAGCAGGTAAGCATCGTGCTGAATTGCACTTTTCTTATCTCCACTTCTTATCATGTGCAATTTTTTAGGAAAAATCTGGTCGTAATAAAGGAGAAAGACTGCCTAGAGCACCATTTTACTTTATTATAGCTTCTTTTTTCTTTCCAATTTTCCTTGTTCGCAAAATAGAGTTTTACGATTGGTCAACTCGAATCAACTAGAAGTTTCTAGTGTCAGCCCTTTAATTTTGCTGAATCTGATGGTTTCCTTACTATTCCAACTGCAGTCTTATCATCAGTGATAATCTGTTTCTTGCTTTTTTTCTCTCGCCACCCACTGAGTTTACATGAGTGCATGGATATTGCATTTCTGAAAATCGAGTGCATTTTTCTAAAAATTAGTGTTAAAACTGGCACTGGAAAGCACATTAGCTTTAATGTATCTCCTAACTAACGATGTAAAGAAGTCACAACGGCAAAACTTCAAAGATGCTTTTGTCGAGGTTTTAAAACATGGGAACGAACATTTTCTTACATTCAACAACTTTAACCCATTTCAACATCTGCTCACAAAGAAATGACGGCTTTTTCTTTGAGCTACCGGCACAGCCATAGGAAGGTCATGTCTAGGCAATCTTGTTTCAAAAATTCCATTGATACGTACCTAAAGTTAGTTGATGATTGATAAGACTAATCTCATCTTTTCAATGACTTTATTGAATGGAATTTGAAAATGAATTATTTTATTATCATCTGACTTCCTTTGGCACACTGGCCCTCACCGTGGATGTGAAGGACAGGACAAATGTTTCATTTTAGTTTAGGTAGTACAACTTTTCATGCAATTTTTAAACTTATCTTTGCAATTATAATGTTCAATTCCCTCTCTAAAGATGAAGCATCTTTAATTGAAACTTCGGAACACATTAAAGAAATGATTAATTTGAAGGGTTGAATGATAAAGATAAAGCGTGAAATTGCACGTGTCTAAATTCCCATATCTACTTGCCAATTGGTATTTGATACGATTGGCTGAGATAGTTGCGAAATTATTTATGCAAACCAAAGAAAGCACTTTGGATATTAAAAGATGAAATTATTTTGGAGTATTTTTTAAAAATTACACGAATTATAATTTTCATTCTGATTATAATCAAGTAGCAACTTTTTGTTTTGTAGTGATCAAGAAAAAATGCATCTAGTTAACAAGAAAATATGAAATTATAGGACGAGGATGAAACAAGTGTTTAATTTTCCAACTTCACACCTTTCCTAATTAAGCTGAAGAAGCCGTCTTTTGGAAAGAAAATAACAAGTTTTCCGATTACCTAAACCTAAAGCCAAGATTTTCCACCTCGTCATCAAAAATTTTACTAGCTCATACATCATACAATGACGCGAAGGAGGTGTAGATTTTTTTATCCAATTTATTTTTCGGATCTTTCGTCGTTTGATGTAAAATCTCAAAATAACTGTAAATATTTTTTTTTTCCGAGTTCGCAATTTTGTTAGTACTTTTTATTTATTTGCAACTCTTTTGACGTCATGTAACATACAAAAGTAATATAACACCTCATCATCATCTAGGTGCGTATAATTATTTTAATGAAGTAATTAGAACTAGTCATCAAAACAATAGCGTTTTTCTTAATTCAATGCTAAAGGTAAAAACAAGAAATCAGCACGAGCGACAAGCAAGGCTGCTTGCGTTTTATCTTATCTTGTGTAAGTAAAATAAAAATTCTTGTTTTTCTTTGATTGTTGGTTGTCCAGAGAAGGCTAGCTAGAACTCGGTTTTATTTTCATTAGTTTAGTTCTAATGTAAGAAAACTCATTTATTCTACCATTACATTAAAAATGTAAAAATACAACTCACTCTTGTTTACCTTTACTATGCGTAAGGCCGAGATTAGACTAAATTTTAGTTGGAAATCATTTTTTAAGTAAACGTACCGTATCAAATACGGGGATTGGAAAATGGAAAATCCGTTTTACCATTATTCTATGAAAATAAACATTTAGAATTTTAGTATTAAAAACAAATTTAATTATTATACTAATTGAATTTTATCTGGCTCTCCGGTTCTGGAAACCCTCAAGGGCCAATAAAGATTAAAAAACTGTTTTAATAAAAGAATGTCTTAGAAAATTTCAAGTTCAGCCTAACAAAACGTTTTCAAAGCAAACTTCTTCCACACTCTTTCAGAATCGCCGCAGGTGGTCCCTTGAACAAAAGACTGCGAAAATAGTAGTAATACGAGTGCATATTAATTTTCTGCGAAACGCCCAATACCACAATAAATAATGATAGATAAGCAATGAAACAATGCTACAAAGTTCTATTATCTTCAGAAATGTACTTTTACTCTGAACTAAACTGAAAGGCTAATTAATCATTAAGAATGAGTTGGTGGGAAGTCAATCATAACTGCATTTAATTTGCATTACTTTTCAATATTTCTCTTCTCTCATAATATAGAGTTTGAGAGAGATTCTCAAAGAGATTTGTTTGTTCGTCCACCACCGGTGAAATGCATTGTTGTGAGATAGTATGTATCTATAGCTCGTGTACTTAAATTGTAAGTTACATAACGATACAATACATCATTTAGGAATGTAACTGAATACAAAAGACAAGATGCACCACGCTCGCTTAACAATCATCGATCATCAAATTAACATGTCAGTGAGCGCCCCTGCCCCTTCATCATTTTCAACTTGCAAGCAAAATCTTTGGATTGTAACAAAGTAAGTGGCATGATTCTGTGTAAACTGAGTGGTTTTATTACTAGTTTACAACAAGTAATCACAGTCTCACATCTTATCGTCATTAATCTTTCTGCCAATTTATAGGAGTTAGAAACCAAGAGATCCGATTGGCATCTTGCTGTGAGAACAAAAAAACAGTTACACACTTATACAATCCATATTTAGTCAGGTCAGCAAATAAAAAATTATATTAAATATAATGATGAATTGAAGACGAGCAATAAACTTGTCATTTTAACCCAAAGGTGAATCTCTACCAAAAGGACATACAAAAGTTGACTTATAAAAATTACAATTCATTTAATCAGAAAAGATTTTTGGAAGTAAACCAAAAACCTTTTAACTTTAATAGTTCACTAGAGCAAGCTTAGGTAGTGTAAACATAAAGTTAATAGCGTTAAATAATATTTTAACACTTTTGACAACTTAATTAAAAGATGCTCTCATTTAACAAGGTTTCTAATTAAAAGTTGTATTAAAAAATAAAAATCCCGGATAAAATAGATAGATAGACTCTAATTAGTAACTGACATCGCTATCGGCTTCTAGTACCAAAAGAATTTCACATGAGCAGGTACATCCCAAAACAGAAAATCATCAAAATGGAAACGTGCCTCTGTATCGATAGGCATTGATTGAACATCTTTTGATGTTCCTCTTTCCCACATGAAATAAAACATGCCGAAAAAATGCAAGGGAATTAAATGATGAACAGAAACACTTCGAATTCGAAGGTCATTTCCCACAACTTAACTTGACTCAGGCAGTCAGAGACAAACTACCATCACTTCAGGTATCTTCTTATATCTGTCTGTTTCATTCATTTTTTTTGCCGTAAAGTTCTTTGAAATGTTTAATACTACAAGTAATTAATTGTAGACTTCTGTCTCTGGTTAAGTCTCCTTTATTGACGCAGACGGACAACAACCGTCAAGTATTGAATTAAAGGGTTTAGAGTACACACGACAATAAATAGAAGTCGTTTTTCGCTTACTAGGAATTTTAGAACGTTATTTCCCAATACGACAAATTCACTTGATTTGACTCGTCGTGTTTCATCATCCGACATAGACCTTCATTCATTTAACCAACAACTGCCTTTTACATGAATTGATGATTTTTATTGCTGAGACTTTGAGCTGCATTTACTCACAGTCACGCCAATAAAACTGAGATTTATGTTCAATTCGTAGTCTCGTAGTTAATTTCCTTATGTATGTATACTTTGAATGTATGAAAATCCCACATGCCTTGCAGACATTCAATGTTCAATGCAGCTTAAAATATTGTCATATTTTAGGTATTGTCAGGTGCTTTATGTAGATGATTGGTTATTACGTGACGTGACAATAAAGCTGTTGTTACACTGTTATTTTGGGGAAGAGTATTTGCAAATTGTAATAAATAATAACAAAACTACTTGAACTATTTGAACAAAATCACTAATACCGTGGGAGTTTTGATAACTGAGTGTCTTTTGCTTACACTTCATTTCACGCAATGTTATATTTTATATTACCGTAAACTCTGAAATCATACATAGGTCAATGAGGTACTTCAAACATCAAAGACATATGTGTCAGCATAAATTCATAAAATGGTCAGTATTTGTTTTAATATCAAAAACTGAAAGTTATTCAACTAAAGTAGTCCCTAAAATAGTTGATTCAGGTGCATGCTCATATGTATTTTTTAATGTGCACGTTATGTACTTAATTAATGATTAATCCGTGTTTTATACAAAAAAGAGAGTGTCAACAAGTGATTAACACATATCTACGTAATAAGTCCAAATACTTACCTCGAGACATGACATGATCAAGGTATTTTAATGGCCGCGTGTTCATCAAGTTCATCATAAATATTTGCGCAAAAGAAACAAACTATTTGCAATTACAAATGCAAAATGCAGCAAAGCAAGTTAAATAAGCAAAATAAAAACAAAATCATCCAAAAGATGATGAAGCAATTTGTCCGACTTCTCTGAGGAGTGAATTAAAATTAACAATTAACTAACAGTAGTATTTAACAATGCATTGAAAAATGACTTTCATGGAGGTCGGCCGAGGTTTTGACAAGTAAATAGTGCACAGTAGCGCTTACAATCTCATTAGGCTGGATTTTTCTGAAACCAGCAAAATTTAAATGCTTTGAAAAGCTCATTACAAATGCAACAAGCATGTTTTAAAAACGCTGACATCACAACATTTTGCAATAAATAATACAATGCAACTCACTTTGATTAATCGTAACAAGTCTTTAATCGTAGGGTGGAACCGTGGGGTACGAAATCAATGACGATGACGATCAGTAGAACTTAACGTCTAGTCGAAATAATCGCTTGCTTCGGTTTCAGGGAGGGGAACTTCTCAGATAGAATTAAAATTAAAAATTGTTTAAAAATGATTAATGGGAGAGAAACCCCAAGAAAGTTGGTGATGGTGAAAAATGAAAATGTTTTTTAAATAGGTACTTCATTAGTTTCGAATTATCAGAACTGGTTACAAAGTACCTCACAGCTATAAAAATTCGGGCTGTCTGGACACACTTCGGTGCGTTACTTGCGTCATGATGAGCAACTTTCAATTTCAACTCAACCGAAATACCATTTTCTATACTTTTAGTCTGTTCATTTTACGAACTTGCGAACATTGAGAGGAAGTATTGAGAATTAAAATGCATTTCATTCCTCAATCAAAAATGTAGTTAGATTTAGATTGTACCTAAATTGGTAATACCAGTTTTAGATTTTTTGCGAAATGTGCAAAAATCTGGAGTGTTATAAAGTTTAAGATAACCTGTCTTTGTGTATCTTATACAGTATTTTCTCGGCATGCCTGACCGGCGACGATAAGTACTTTAAGAGAACTGGACGAGCAATTGTAAAATAATTCTAAGATTTTTTTCTCATCTTGAATGGGAAACTACCACCTTTCCATCTTAATACAATATTTTTGTTCCCCTCCGCACTTTTGTAATTTGAGCCTGGATACAAGCGGTAGTGATCATCGTATCAACATCGTGTCATGTCATGGGGCTTGAGCATGCAACTGGACTGACTACTGAAGTTGAGAGATTGAACAAACGTGATTTACGTAAGGAAGGTGAGGTTACGGTTTTACTGCTAATAATGACGTTTAAGAAATGAGCGGAGCGGAGATTTACGTGTACCCACGCCTTAAATAGAGAAAGTGTTTGGAGGATGGACTTCAGTACTCGTGAGACTGCCGATCATTTCAGAGAGGAACAAAGATTCTCATGAAAGTCTCCACTACACACACCAAACGAAAATAATGGTAATTGTAGCATTTACCTTTTTAATTACACACAATCAAGTGAAGCTGCATTTTCTGAAAAAAGTAAATAAAGAGTTTTATGAACACGTGAACAAACGGTAACTGTAAACGGCTTCAGTTTTAGAAGGACATTTCTAACATAAAACGTTGTTTCAATGTAAATGTTGTACACAGGTAGTTCTTAGCTGTGATTTTATGATATGGTACAATTAGTAAATCAGAGTTTAAACTACCAAGTCAAAAAGTTGTACACACGCTGTGAGAACGGTGAGAGTCGAGTTTCGATTATGAACTGCTTATCGATCAGTTGTGAATGTGAAGTGGTGTCAAGTGCATGTCTTTAACTTCGCTTGAGAAACTACTGCAGTTTTACATTCTTGTGAATTAAACAATTTTTCAAGTGACTAAAGTTTTTCCTCTTTTGTCCGGTGGTTTTTCAAACGAACTGAATTGACTTTCGAAAATGATGATTTGTCATTTTCTTTGTGTTCATTCAAGGAAATTAAAAAGTTAAACGAAACATTTTTTAAAGCAGACATCTACAAGTCAAACGGACCTAAGAAGCCAATGTGTTTTTGGTACGATAATTTCATAATTTGATAAAGTTTATTGGGTGCATTTCTATCCAACCGAATCAGTTTTTGCATCTCAAAACCGGTTGGATTGCATAATAAATTGCTTATTATTTATACATAAATGCATAACTTTATTTAATTTTTCAGGTGAAATTATATACTTGGAGTTATTTGGAGGAAAAATATCGTCCTATTAAATAAAGTTTTTATTTCGCACGTGACGCAAAATGAATTCGCAAAGACTATTCTTGTCATCACTTTTGTTAACCTGTGCCCTCATCTACCAGGTTTCTGGTCAGGGCTATAATTATCCAGTGCCGAGCAGACCTCTTCTGTACCCTGGAGAAAACGATATTGGTGGAGGTAAGTAAAAAACAAATTTCTCTTATCAACGCTTAAGATTCTGCGTAAGTGTCGATACATGTTACATATAGATAAGAACGAAGTCATAATGTGCGTGTGTGGAAGAAGCAACTACCTAATTAAAGTTAAGAGATACTAATCTCATCTCCATTTACAAGCTTTGCCTTTAAGCGGGTTTGTCAACAAGATAAAATTTGTTACTATGTCTGGAAAAGCACAGAACTGTCTGGTTTTAATATTTTCTACGCATTTGCAAAATGAAAAGTGATGAACATACAAGTACCTATGTGATTAGTATTAGGTTAACAGAATAGAATGTGGAGGTGGAATTGAGACAAAGGTGTGAAAAGAAAAAATAACCTTTTATTTCCAAGTTGGCTAGACAGTGGTAACCCAACCGAAAAGAAATGCTCTCAGGTTCGGATTGGAATTTTTGTATTTGTATATGTAATAGGAAAATTCTTTACGAAAAAGTACCTCATAAAATTTCTCAATCTAAAACTGTCAGAATTATATTACAAGTCATGAAAGATAATTTCTTTATTTGCGTAGGAGGAACGGTTTTGTTCAGTTCCATTTTATCTTTATGTATCCATTCCATCTAACGTGGTTATCAACTAGTTTCTGTAGACACCTACCGCAAGCTGCTAGGCTGAGGCTGTGGCCAGGTTCCGGTTTTCTGATTATTGTACAAACAGAAGCTAATGTAAATACACACATTCTTAAGTGTAACGCTGCCTCTCACCTCACCTTATGGCAAAAAAGAAAAGAATTTATAATTCATTTCATTACGTCAATTGCCTTTTCGAGCATAAAATTAGAAAACAATCTTAGCTCTTAACAATTCCATGACTTTG
>VYYJ01001184.1:0-34940 GCA_021029165.1 Cyphoderus albinus | reverse complement strand
TGGGACCGTTAAAATCACCGTTGAAAACTGCACAAGATGTACTGGGTCTCCATTTTGGGAATTCTTGACACCCTCTTTCAACATAGTGGCAATGGGAACCATTGGCCCCACTGTGCGTAGTAAGTAAAATTAATCCTGTTGTGGGCAAAATTTCGTAGATAGATTAAATCTGGTAACTTTTTTAACTTGACTTTCAGTCAGGGCAAGGGTAAACGGTGCACGTAAACGAAATTTGAAGATTAGCTTTTAATCTGGTAGAAACGTAAGTTTTCGTCCGATTTAATTAGGCATCAGCTCACAGCTCAATTTTCTTGTTCTACTTTTACTTTACTTCTTGTTCTTGTCATTTTTTGCTGGATTCTTCTTCACTATTTTTTTGCTCAGGTAGGTAGGTAGGTAGATGTACATAGGCAGGGTACCTCCAAAGCTCCAAGTCACATAATATCCAGGACTCAAGTCAAGACAGGCAGGTACACAATAATAATAGCAGCAACAGCCAGCAGCGCAGGAAAAAAACGCAGTGGGAAACACGTTTAGGTTTAACAATAGAAAGTAGTATCTCTCTGAGCTGTGACCGTTTCCAATTTTCCTTTCGTTGATTAGCCTTCTTCGGATCGAGTAGTCAGTTTTGATCAGGCAGGCAGACGACAAGGGCGCGCATTTTTACAGCTAGAGTTCACATCCGCTATAAAAGTAGTTTTTTCAAGACAGGATTTAATTAATTAGTTTAATTAACTGTAATTAGTTTGACGACTGATTGGTGCTCTTGATTACTCTTGATTGCTTTACTTTTTCAGCTATTAATTTTAAAACCACCACCGAAAACCAAAAACTTAGGTAAATATGAAGAGTTGAGGAAAAGTGTTTAAATTACAGTACAATTAAATCAAGATTGAACTTTAAAGTTTAACATGTTAATTGTGATTTGTCGAGTGACTGGAAATCAGTGAACTTTACTACTTTAAAAGGAGGTCAGGTCAACTAATCCAACATTTTTCTTTGTGGTTTCAGGTTCTGATTCATCCCGGGATTTTGGACGGACATTAAGGAAAAATGGCACGTACAAAGCAGACAGCCCGTAAGTCCACTGGAGGTAAAGCTCCACGTAAGCAGCTCGCCACCAAGGCAGCGCGTAAGAGCGCACCCTCCACCGGAGGAGTGAAGAAGCCACATCGTTATCGGTAAGTTGTCACATTACTTCAATTTCAATTGATTCGTTGTCTGTATCAGTGACAGTTGAGTTAATTGTGCATTTATTAATTGGCCTTTGGTTTAATGAGTAGTACAAATGAGTGTCATTAATAATTAAGTAAAATACAAAAATTAATTAATTGTGTTTTCTTTTGTGTGTAGTCCCGGTACTGTGGCTCTTCGTGAAATTCGTAGATACCAGAAGTCTACTGAATTGCTGATCCGTAAATTGCCGTTTCAGCGTCTGGTGAGAGAAATCGCCCAGGATTTCAAAACTGATCTCCGTTTTCAGAGCGCTGCCATTGGTGCGCTTCAAGTAAGTCATGATCATGATTATTTTACAAGAACATTACAAATCCAGCCAGTTTTTCAGTGCAGTATTTAATAAATGTGTTTTTCAAATTTTCTTTGAATTTGTAGGAGGCCAGCGAAGCTTACTTGGTCGGTCTCTTCGAAGATACCAACTTGTGCGCTATCCACGCCAAGCGGGTTACCATTATGCCCAAGGATATCCAGTTGGCTCGTCGTATTCGTGGTGAACGTGCTTAAAGAGGAAGACCAGCCGAAGCACATTCCCCTTTTTCTCAAAGCAACAACAAAACAAAGAAGAGAAGGGATTCTTTTTTATTATTATTATCATAAAATACTGAACTAAATAGTAGACACAACTAGCGAGTAAGGATTTATTATTGTAATACCTACCTACTATTATACAATGTCTTAAATAATAATTGTCAACAGATTTCTGTTCGACTTTTTTCTCAACATTTTCATCGATCAATTCTAATTCGTTCCATCTGGCTCGATTCGTTGTAGATTTAGTGGGTATGATTTTTGTCATATCAAATCCTGTTCATAATTATTTAAATTCGGTATTTTCATCATTATTGATTCAATTAAAGGGTCTATCGATACTTATTAAATAAATTGTACTCCTTAAATGATGATCATCGTAGATGTAAGTTTCGTAGTTTACTGTAAAATAATATTAACGTCATTCTTACAAATGGAAAGTATTTAGCTTTTATTGCATATAACGTAACAGGTTAGCGATTTTTTGACGATTCAGGATGATTTCATATTAATTATAATGATTATTATTAATATTATACACCAACTTTTTCTCAGTAATGGTAATAATAATTATTAATTAATTATTTTAATAAATAACAGTATATCATGAAGGCTATACAAGGTTTTGAATTATCTCTCATTTAAATAATTAAATGTTTGTTCGTTCGTTCGTTTTTTTGTCTCCGTCATTTTCAGTATAGTAAAATATTTTTTAAATGCATTTAAGCAGAAAAAAACAGATCCTCGTTTCGTTTCCTTTTCCCTTTAAGTCTCATCATCGTGAATTATCAAAAATCGAAATCATTTTCTGTCCTTTTTGTAGCATCGGTGTTCGTAAAAAATACTTAAGGCATAGTAAGATTTAATAATGGTGTTTGATTGACAAAAACTTTTTGTAGCGAGTACTTACGGTATGATATGACATATGATTATTTTTCTCTCGTTCATTCATTTATTTCCGAGAATTTATTATGACCTAATTAATTGGCAGTTTGGAAAATTCGAAATCAATATGTATCTTCTTATGTATACTTTTTTGTATTTATATTAATGAAAGGAAATCAAAAAAAAAATCTTGCAACCATTGTATTGTCATTCTCTCTAGAAAAATAAAACCTATCTTTTAGGATCAATTGGGTGTTGTACAAAAACAAATTAACCGTGTTAATTGTTGACTTCATTTAATTATGGATTGCATTATATATTGACATTGACACACTATTACTCTGTTTCTTTCAGCAGCATCTTGTTTGGTCCGAATTCGACAAGAGTTGCTAATTCAACTTACAAATTCAATAATCATTCACAGTCGCGTCTCATTAAATTAATGCCATCGTCATCCATCTTCAATTTTTCATTTCACTGTGCAGTGCAGTCAAATCAAATCAAACGCTGCATACAAATTGGACCGTCGGCTGTCGGCTGATGCTGAATTGCTGACCTCCCGAGAAAGATTTTAATGATATAAAAATATTTATGTTACACGACTGACTTGAGCGATTTCTTCGTAAGGCATGTCACCTCAAGCCATTTTCTTGCACTTTTCCTCGATAGCCACCGGTCATATTTTTGAAGTCAATTGTGCAGTCAATCATTTCACAATGACCATCTTCACTTGAGAACTAAAAATAGACGGGTACGTACTCGGAAATGTATGTATGTAAGTCATTTCTTGCGAATGCGAATTCTTACTTTACCCCGGGCTTAAATACTTTTGGCAAAATAAATAATTGCATTGAATCTGCATTGATTTGAAAACAATCATTAAATTGGCACTTCGCATATATAAAGTAGCTGCAAAAAAAGGTCAGTGGTTGGCCTGTTCAGTCAGTGCGAAAATATGCAAAAATCAATCGAATCAAATATTTAAATCAAAAAGGAAAGTGGCATTTTAATGTTATGCTACATGCCCAGTACTCGAGACTTGACATGACTGGCATTTTAATCGATTGAGAGAATGGAAGGGGATGAATGATTGAACAAGTGAAAGACGCTTAAAAATTCATAACTCCGATAATTAAACCATCAAACCTGCAATGCAAAAAAAAAAGATTCGTGCGACCTCGGAAAAGACTGGCAGAAAAAAGCGTAGCAAAATTTGCAATGTGCATCATTCGCAAATCTGTCCCTAACGAGGTTAGCTGAGACTGCGACCGAGAAGAATTTTAGTTTGTAGAGTTACTCAATTCTCAGAGACAGCAAGAAAATGACATTGAAAGTCAGAAGGGACTTTGTTTATTTTACTTTAATGTTCTGTTCGATAAGTCAAAGCGTGACTGAAGCGAGGCGACATCATCACCATCATCATCATAAACAGCCAAATTTGGATGATTTTTATTCAGTGGAGAAAAACAATCCCTCCGATACTTGGGAAATGTTCGGTGAAATGTTCTCCAGCGGCTTGAGGAAGATTTTGCTGGATCATCATAAGGCAACGCAAAAAATTCAACACAAAGTTGGTAATAAAGTTTAGCAAAAAGTTTAAGCTGTCTACCTTTACAATAAAAATAAAATGAAAACCACCACCGCCGCCGGAAGTTTCTATTTTTTCTGAAAAAAAAAAGAGACTCGCTTTCTTTCGCGACTGGGCGGAAGTGAGTCTGCCTTAGAATAAAATTATTTCATTTCATTCGTGATTTATCTCATCTCCCTGTTTTTTCTGCTTCTCGACATTTCCAGTGTTTCCCATCCCGGAGGATGTGGTGAACGACAGAAGTTATCTGCCGGATCTGGGATTTTTAACAGACCTTGCATTTCTTCTCTTGCCAAGTGGCTTCCCCGCATCCGGCCTTGTCCGCCTATCGCGCGATGTCTTCGAGAGTGAGCAGTGCGTCCAATACGTGGGCTGCGAGATGACCAAAATGAGTCGTCGCCACAAATCCCTCGACTGGATTAACGACTTTCTCCAAGACTTCCCTTTCAAAGGTTCCTATTCTTCATATAAATAATAGAGGTGCTGTAATTTACTCCTTATTTACGGCCTACTACGATTCTGATTCAAAGGGGATGTTGCTGACAAGCTGAGAATGGGAAGCAGCGATGCTATCACTAAGATTAAGAATCGACAGGACAGCGAGAAGGAAAAGATTCCAAATTCGAATTCTACCCACACTCTGACAGACAAGATTCCTGCTACTGTACCTGTGATTGCTGGGAGAAAGTTCTTTAAAGGTGGCGAAGGAGACGATCTCTGCACTTTCTCATGTCACCCCATCAAATCGTTAACGAGAGGACTGAAAATTCTTAGCCTGTTCCATGACCTCTTGGGGACGATTAAGTAAATTATTTAAAGTGAAAGCTACCCATATGGATTTAATTAAGGATGCATCAAATATCTTAATTAATTGAGTAGTTAAATTCATTAATTAGGTATTAATGTTCAGTTTTCGAGTTTTACTTATTTATTCATAGAGAAATTGAAGTTGCTCATTTAGTTTCGTAATATTTAGAATTAATTTATCAAACTTTTTATTTTGTTTAATATAAAAAGAGAAATAAGAATGAACAACTTGTAAAATAAGAATCTTAATCCGAAGTTAATCTTGATGTCCTTCACAAAGTTTCCTTTTGTCCAATTATGATTATGTGAAAAGTTGAAAATAAAAGCTTTTCCTGTCGTGAGTAAAGTGGGCTTTATTTTTAGGCGATTCTGCCTCGTTTCCTCATTAATTTCTTAATCCGCTTTTTCTTCTCATCTCTTCTGCCCTCGATATTCGTTTGACGTTTCTGCTGACGAAGCTCCTTCTGCTTTTCCACTCTTTCCACACGCTCCTTCCACTTCTTTTTGGTCGCCTAAAATTTTCAAGCAGCACGTAATTAATATTAATTAAGCTTTACTTACATCTCACATCATTATAACTTCTCGTTCCACAAGAATGAACAAAGTAAGCAAAACTTTGCTGGGGTGGTATTACGTACCTGTTTCAGCTTCTCGTTCTTTTTAATAGTTTTCTTAAGCAGATGTGGGTCATCTCTGATCTTTTGACCTTCAGCTCGCTTCAGTGCAGTTTCCCATTTCTGACTTGACGCTAAGTCCGCAGCCTCCGACTTTTTCCCGTGTGTGGCTAAACTGGAAATCTGCTTTTCGTGCTTCTCAGCCTTTTTCAAAAGTTCTTCGGGGGTAGGTTTACCTTTGCTCTTCTTCTGCATTAATGAGTCCGACATTGACACAATTCCATTGGACTTGGAGCGACTGTCAGTCGAAATGAAGTCGAATTTGGAGTAGACAATCTCGCCGTTAGATTTTACTACAGGTTTCTTCGTCAGTGGTGTCTTCTCGGAAGTTTCAGACTTAATTCCGCCGTCTTTGTCTTCCTTCGAGGCACCTGCGGTTGACGCTGACTGCGATATCAGTTTCTTCCCTTTGTTGGATTTCTTCTCTTCCGCACGCTTCAACTTTCGCTTCTGCTTTTTCTCCCTCTTCTCCACGTTAGGTTTTTGAGCTGTGAATAAAAAAAGAGATTTTAAATGAGCAATTTGATTTGCCACATACTTTCAATTCAAGATGTTTCAAACTCAATTCTTACCTAATTCAGCAATTTTCCTATGAAGTCGTTCCCTAAGCTCTTGATAAGATTTCGCCCTTTCCGTCTGTGGCGCAACGCCTTGGCTTATCAAATTTCTCCTAACCTTCGCGAAAAACTTCTGAGTCTTCTCCTTTTCCTTCTTATCATCACCCGCGTCATCCCACTGGTTCAGGTATTCGTCAGTCCTTTCCTCGTCATCGAGTTGCAAACCGGGCTGTCTCACTTCCGGTAAACACGCTAACACCTGACTCGTCACGAACTGCGTTTCATTATCCCACACAGTGTTAAACAGTGTCATTAACTTCCTCGGTGCACTCTGATTTGACGCCAGGACCAGTTTCCCTTTTTGCTCCTGCTTCGCCCGTTTTCTCTGCCGCCTCTCCAACTTTCTTCGACGTCGTTTCTCCTCAGGTGTCTCATTCCGTTTATTACTGTTACTGTTCGCATTTCCGTTGTCTTCGGGATTCTCACTGCTACTGGAATTCGACTCGTCTTCTTCATCTGCGACCAGTGACGAATTAACTTCCGGTTTTCCGCACATTTTTAAAATACTCTTAAAATGAAACTTTGAAAAATTGGAATATAAAGTTTTAAAAATTCAGTCACTCCACTAAATTAAACACAAACTAAATTAAAATTCCAGCTGAATGCAGTTATTGAAGTCATTTACAAAACAGGCTTCTAATTGCTTTACTTAACAGTTTAATTTAATTGTAATTAATTTTTAAAATGCTTTTCTGTTTACTCATGAAAAAGCGTGTGAGCCGTGAGCACATGAAAATGAGAATCCAACCTGCTGCTGATATCTCTCTGTTTATGAGCAGCACAGACAAGTGCATTTAGTAGCATGTAACACTCAAACTGCGCGCGCTTTTTCTCCGTCTTTACTTCCAACAGTCCCTACTCAATGACTCTACGCTTTTACACTGATTCAAGGTTTTTCTAACAAAGTCAAAGATGTTACAGAGCTCAAGTAAAATCATTTTTTTAATTGTTTAGCTTTTAATTGTCATTTATCCAAATTACCCATTCATTTCAGTTCATAATTAACTAAATAGCATTCTGTAGTATCATTACATAATTTCTGTTTCATTTATTTTATTTTATTTCGTGAGAGCCTTCATCGCTCATGATTCATGAATGTCTTTATTTTTCAGTCTGCTGCATCGCTTTCGTTGATGTAGTGCGCCCATAACTCGATCTCGTTGATGCGGTCACGGTCAGAAGCTCTGGAACCGGAACCCCTGGAATCCCTTGAACCCCTTGAATGTCGCCGAGGCTGGGAGAACTCATCCAGTCGCCTAATGTTTCCATCCACATCCATGCAGATTCCTGCCTCACCCTGATCACCCGACGTACGCTTATGATGTTGATGGTGATGGCGTGGAGGAGGTTCTTCCTGAGGTGTTGCTGGCGCTACCGGTGCCGCCGCTGCCGCCGCTGGAATGATCACCTGCTGAAACGCAGGTTCCGGTCCTGCCCTTTTGTTCCTACTTTCATCCAGGCAGGCGATGCAGGGGATGATGCAGCACAGCACGGCGAAGATCACGCTGACAATCTGCGTTTTTAAACATGACAATGAGTTTTAGGGTATAAGACATTACTAATTAGTTACTAGTTAGTTAAATATGGGAGAGTGCTGCTCACTCACCGTGGCTCCAATGTGGATATCATGTAAATTGCAAAATCCCAGTTTCCGCATCTCGGCGTGGGTGTACTTCCGTTCTAACATGACCAGGACTCGCTTATCCGGCTCAATGAGGAGTCCCTTCTCACCTATGGACTTGCAAAAACTGAGAGCATTCGCAATCTGGACGGCATCACTGGCCGTGAAATTGGTGAGATGTTCAGCGGGTGCCACTTTGCCGGTAAACTCGTCCTGGGCGTAGGCTCGGAGTCGGTCGATGGCGTAGGCGTAGTTGACGAGCGAGGCGGTCCAGGCGAACAGAGGAAAGAGAGCGATGATGATGGCGAAGCTTCCGCCGACGGCGAAGAAGAAGATGATGATGTAGCCGCGATTTCGGGGTCCACGGGTCACGTAGGCGGCGAAGATGCACAGGGTGAAGAAAAGGAAGAATGAGAAGTAGCACATGTGGAGCACCTCGAGCCACCGGTGGTTACGCAGCATGTGGGCCTTGGCGTGGGCCAGATGATGATTGTTTTCGTAAACCACGAGATAATTATTGGAGAAGTAGGTTTCCTTTGGGTCACCACCGACACTTGGGAATGGTGTGTCCGACCTCACAATCGAGTTCCAATTGCTGTCATGGGTGTACGCCACGATGTCCAGAATCAGAGCGATGATTGCGAGCACAAGCAGGATGACGATTAGGATGGATATCAAGTCGCACGAGATGAATGCTCTCGCGTCCTTGTCAGGAGGTGATGGAGGTGGGACATATCCAGGTGGAGGAGGGCCCGCCGCACCCACCGGAGTCGGTTGTCGATGTCGGTGATGACCACCTTCGCCTTTGGTTTTGTCGCCATCCTTCTCGAGACTTTTGCTCCGGTGATGATGATGATGCCGCTTCTTCTTTGGGGGAACCGGAAAGTAGCTACCTTCGTCACGTCCCTCCGTTCCGGAAACGTCGGTGGGGTCGTCCTTTTTGACCTTTTTATTCATCTTTTCATCCGGACCAACTTTATTATTCAAGCTCATATTTTAATTTCTATTGATCTTTATTTTGTGTTGTAAAAATGTCTCAGTTTTGTCTAAACAAGCGAAAGTGTAAAAAGTTGGTCGTTCCCGTTTACTTGGAAGACCGAACGACCCAATTAGATCGCACTTAGCAAGAGGGAAAAATATTTATTATGATCATCTTGATATGATAACATTTATCATCAAGGACTAATTTAATTTCATTTCCTCTCTAGCTCTGAAAATGGAGCAACAAAAAGTTATTAAAAGTATTAAGTTCCAGTGCCTTAATGACCATGGTACCTGAACTCCACTGACTTGGTGACCATGGACCAGCACAACCAATAAGGTGTCTATGTATTCGAAATGGCATATTCCAAGTTGGCACTTGATTTGCGACTTTTTGCAAACCTTTTTAATGTTCAGCTCATGGCTGCTTAATTACATAGACCATCATCATCGTGGTACAGTCATTAGTGTATTTTTCTTAACGACCCCAGCGAAGGTAGCAAAGTAATTAGTATCATACTGGCAAAAGACTGACTTGACTTGACTTGATAAAGTGAAAGTCGGTGAAAGTGAGAGTGAAAGTCATCGCGAATTTATTTTCCTCTTATTATTATTATATTACCTTACCTTAATATCGTTACCATTCCCAAAGTTTTTCAAACTCTTGTTTGGAAAAGTTTTATAAAAAAAGTCGAGTTTAGTTTAATTTTTGTTGTATCGCCTGAAACAAACTGAGAATGAAACGAAGCAGGTTTAAAAGTGGGTAGGTAAGTGACTCGGACGGACTCTGACTTGTATGAGCGTAGCGTGAGCAAAATAGATTTTGATAAGGTTCTCAGCTCCACTTGGCGAAGTCCAAGTTCCCTGGGAAGTAATAAATGAAGTGAAGCGACTCCGGGTGGTCCATAAGCCAGCGTGCCAAGATACATACCTAAATAGGGTTTCATTCATGGTGCTCGCCTTTCATAGTGTTTTGTAGAGTAATAAAAATATTACATTAGATTCTATAATGATAACTACAACTTAACAATCTAAACTACTTAATACAATATAAAAACGCACACAAGTGGATAACTTCATTTCCTTGTGTTTTCCTGCTTTCATCCACTTGTGGTCAGGTCCAAAGACCCAAGTCCTGGCTCAGTCGCTCGCATCCACGTCCAGAGAACGCAATATTTACTTGTGTGCTTATAATGTACAAGCAAGACGCGCACGAAAGACTGAAAGTTTTTTTCTTGGTGGAAGAAAGTTTGTGGGTGGCCTGGAGCAAAATAGGAACAACAAGTCACGAATCGCCACAATTTCCCCTTTTCTTTTCCTTTGACCTAATTAAAGCGCGGTGTTGGTTTAGTACAAGAAAATTAAAGTGGTGAAAGTCTTCGGTTTCGTTTTCGTTTCTTCTTTGGTCCTGTGGAAAAGCCTTCTAAGAACAGATCAAAGAAAGATGGAAGCGGAAAATCCTTGAAAATGGGATAAAAACGGATAAGAGCCATAAAATTTGTGGAAAATGGGCCGATGAAAGTTTCATTGGCGGAAAAATAAAATAAAACGGTCATAACGATCATCAAAAAATTGTAAAAGTCAATAATCAAAGTGGATTCAATTGAATTCAATTCAATTCCCTCCAATGAAACAGCCTTTTAAACCCTTAAAAAGCCGTCTCATTTAATTTAGTGGCACCACGGGAAAAATTTTCCGCCTTTTATCTCTCGACTCAACTCAAATTACGTACAGAGCTTCCGCAGCAAATAGGAGAGGAAGACAAAAAATGACACGACTTTACAGTTCCCCTAACTTAACCAAACCACATTCAATTTTTTCCCCATCCACCAACGACTATCTCCGTGATCACCGTTATGTTAACGTTATCGTTTTCGTCATCATCATTATATCTCTGATGATGTACACTTTTTTGTGCACACAAAAGGCAGCGCGGCTTCCGGAAGCCAAAGATGTCACAATTTTCCCCAGAAATGAAAATTCAACTTTCCCTAGCGAAAGGCAAAAGCTAGTATCTTGGTAAGACAGAAGAAAGAGAAAGTGGGGAAAGCGGGATTGTGGAGAATCCACGATCCAGATTTCACATCCACATCCACCTTTCTCCATATTCCATCCATTTCCATCGCATCATGTCATAATAATATGGTTATTGCTCCGATTACTGCAACACTCTCTTCACTCTCCTTACTTTTTATGTACACATAAAACCGTAACAAGTGCAACTTTCTCTTTTTTCTTGGACGGCAGCCCACTTTTTCCCGTTCAGATTTTTTTGCGGATGAACAAGAAAAAAAGCAGTGTTCCGTCTAAAGAGACTTTCTCTACTTTCCCTGCTTTCTCCTTCATATTTATTTTACTTAAAAGAGGACATTTTCTTGACACAAGAAAAAAAATTCTCAGATAGCTGAGAGAGCCAAAGCGAAAACTGCATGAGGAAAGGAAAAAGCAGAGAAAGCAAGGAAGTTTTATTTTTTGACTTTCACTCACATCACACATACACAACTCGAGCCCAGGAAAGATTGGTCAAGTCTCCCACTTCCACTTACGCAATATATTCGTCGTCTTGCACAATACATCACTTTTTCTCTCTTACTTTCACCAAAATGCAATCCGCGTTGCTTATGCTCTGTTCCATTGTTGTCAATATTGGAAAGCACTTAGGAATGTATCTTTTTACAGACGCAGGGACAGGATACACACACGACATGTTGCTTTCTCCTAGCTCCTCATACCACTAAAGTGAAAGCTTTTTGCTTTCTCCCTCTCAAGAATGGAGACAGCCAAAACGATCACGATGATGATAAGATGATGGCACCGTTGCTTTCTCCTTGTGTGTGTGTATGTATTTTTACAATATGTCTGTCGCCAATCGTGCGTTTGTACTTGTAACCGTATCCACGTGCGTAAGTGTTTTGTGTTGTGTGTGCCATGCGAGTGAGAGAAAATAAGAAGATGCTTTCACTTTTTTATTTTCTCCTCCAGGGTTTTATCCCTATAACTCAGCAGGAGTGTCATCATCTTCATCTTGGAATCATGACATCACGATGTCATGTCACCTTTTTACTTTACCGCTGCGCTCCTCCATGGAAAGTTCCAAGAAAAAATCTCTATTTATCTCTCTGCAATGCTGCTAATAATACTCACGCTACACTTACGCTGTACGAAGGTAGCTACTTTTTTACTTTCTCCTGCTTTCCTGACGTTGTCGATGTTGCCAAGAAATCCCATTAGAAATTCATAACGAGATGTTGTGTGTGTAATGCCATGTGGAAATGGAAAGTTGCTGCTTCGTTCTATGATAAAGATGATGATGGTACAGAGCAGATTTAAAAAAAAAAAACTTCATGGAGTGCCACGACACGAGTTAAATAAATGTAATGTAGTGTAATGTAATGTAAGGAGAAAAACTTTCTTTTTCCTAAACATTTCTGAAGATGATGAGAATGACGAGACGATGACGATGATGATGGAGGAAAATATGTTTGTTTGTAGCTGTAATTTATGGAGTTACTTAACAAAGAAAGAAAGAGAAAGCGATTTTCCCATAAAAATATTCCCGAGAAAATGAGAAAATTGCGGTGAACGTTTTGACAGTTTATTAATTAATTAAAAAGCGCATAGTCTTTTCATGCGTGCACCAACTCATGCATCTCTATCTAAACACAATTAAAGAAGAAAAACAAGGAAAAGGTCTTTTTTATGTTTATCCAGGACCAGCAAATCACATCAGTTTAGTTTCGTCTCAGTGCCACTGGCACATGACATGATATCATGGCACTGAACTTGGAGCTTTCTCCGTCCCACTTTATTACCTCCAGTAAAAAAGGAGAAGCAGCTCCTTCGTCTTCCTATCTTGCTGCATAAAATTAGAATGCATCTTTCAGCAAAAAATATCCACATTCACCGGAGCCAAAAAATCATGACTGGCAGTTTTGTTTGTCTGAGTTGAGTGAGTGACAGATGCACTCAAGAAAAATATTATTTTCGGAAAGAAAGAGAAAGCAGACAGTGAAAGAATGGAGAGGAAAAAATTATTAATATTTTGGACGTCATCCGATCTTGTGTGGGAAATCGGAATTTATGGAAGGAAAGGGATTTGCATGAAATGAAATTACATAAAAGTCTGGATGGAAACGGGTACAAACTAGAGATTGACTTTTCGATAATGAGAATGAGAGCAATAATAATAAGGAAAGGAAATTGGGATGATAAGTCACAATCTGCTTCGTAGGCATACTTATCTTCACCCGAGAACTCTAATACAATCGATAATCTTTTATTATCGCACATTCTCCCTTCCACTTCACTCAAACTCTTAAACTTTCTCCCAGAAATCTCTCACCAGTCTCTACTACTCTTGCCTCCACAATTCTCACTCACGAGGATCACTTGATCGAATCGACTTTTCATTTCGGAATGAAAAATCCCCATTTTAGCTGCTTATGCTGTGCAAGATGCTGAGTCACCGGAAAAAATTGGAACTTTGTAGCAAACCTCTTGGGTGATATTAATTTGCTATTGGTCTTTCTTTCATAGACACACTCAATCGGGGTGATGTGAAATTTCTCATTTATTTTCCACTTTAAACAAGTAGACTTATTAGACTTTAAGTGAAATATGGACTAATCTTCGAAACCAATTTAATATGACTCTCGTCGTCCCAAAATAAATAAGAGTGACGTGGGTGGGCGCGGTTGAGCTGAGGTTTCTCATTCTCCTAATAACTAACTTATTTGCTTCTAAAAGCGAAAAATTAAGAGATTTTTTTGTATTTAGTTAGTATTTTTGGACCGCGGCAGCTGGGATCCGACTGAGTGGAAATAAATGAGGTGCGAAAAATGAACCAATAAAGTGAAAATTTCCACTTTTCACTCACTTTCGCTTGCCGTTTCTTTTTCTAATTTCCGCTCACGTTCCACGCGGCAGTTTGCAGCTGTCCTTAGTCAAAGTCAAGCTTAGTTTAGCTCGCTCCGTTATTATTAATTTCGTGTGATTTACTGGAATTAATTTACATGAAATCCACACTCACTTTAATAAACTTTCTTTTAAAAAATGTTAGTCTGAAAGTGAAAGTATTTAAGGGAAAGGAAAAATTCTCTGGTTTAAAATGCATGTGAAGCCTTTTTTTAAATTAATCTCGCTCATTTTTATTTTTGCGGTTTCGTTTGCTTCTAAAACACCGGAAGTGGAAGAAAGCAAGTAAAAGTGGAAATTTTTTTTTCCAATCCAATTACTCTTTTCCAGGACCAAATTAAGGAATAAATGATAAAAGCGGAAAAAATTGTGCTGTCTTGAATACAAAAGTGACAGATAGGTAAACCCTTGTTCATATCCGTCCTCCACTTTCACTTTCTCCAGTGGAGAAGATTTTCTTTTCTTTTTACTCCCCATATTTCCCAGGGAATGACACATTTCCTTTTCCCCTTACTTCATCCTTGGAAAGAAAAATGAGGTGAAATTTGTTCGTGGGGAAGAGGAGGAAATAAAAAAAGGGATGTTGGTTGGTAGTAAGTCGGAAAATGGTAATATCATTCAAAGTGGCATCATCCACGCCACGCTACCTTCATCCATCCTCCATTTTCCATACGCTGCTGCGTAGCTAAGTACATACATGCTCCTGTAGGAGCGGATGTAATGATGGTAATGAATGATGCCATATTACAGCTTTCTCCATTATTCTACAGGGACAAGAAGAAAGAAGAGGATGAAGCTTGAAGATTGAATCGGAGAAAGCTTTGCGGAGAAAAGTTAGCAAGGAAAAGCCTTGGATAGAATTTATACTCTCTCATTGTGTCTTACGATGATAGCAAATAAATGAATGGATGGTTCATGCTAAGGCAATAAATCTCTCGCTTGTCCCACAAAAAAAAAACTTTTTTTTAGCGTCGACAATCAAATCACTGGTTCGCTTCAAACGATAATGACAATGACGATGCGATACGATAGTAGTAATAAAAAACAACCTCGGGAAAAAATGCTTACGCTGTGGAAAAGATAAAATCCATAATATAATTTAATAGCTGAAAAATAAACTGTGCGATAAAAAACCAACAATGATGAGACGGATTATGGAGGTTTTTTTTCAGCTGCAGTTTTCTTCAAAAAAAATAGGTTAGCAGAGTTAAAATTTTCGTGTGGATATGGACTCTGGTGGACAAATTTGAGTTTTTTTCTCAACTCTTTCCCATTTCGTATTCAGCTCAACCACTCACATTGGTAATCCGGCTTCTTCAAAAAAATAAAATGTGCGTATTACGTATTTACGTAAAGTAATAGAATTGGACGTTTTCTGCTCTTTCCTGATTCTCTTTTACTTTCACTTTTACTCTTTGGAATTTATTTTTATTATTATTATTGCCACTTTAAGTAGTCGTCGTGTTATTTGGAGAGAAAGGAGATTTTTTATTTTTAAAAAAGATATTTCTCTCTCCTTAGACTTTCACTCTTACTTTTCTCTGCTTTCACTCCACTCTGCTCTTAGCAGTCCCAGGAGATGGGTGCTTACTAGAAAAGAAAAAACGTGGAGGATGATGATGATGATGAGAGACAAGGAATATTATGGCTCGTTTTGTCCGGATACATTTACCCTCGTGTCGTTCTTGTGTCCTACTCTCCATAAAATTGCAATTTGGCTGCTGTGTGAGGGGATAGTAAATGCAAATCCAATTGCTTAGGCTTTAGACTTGTACCATCCACATCCACAGCCACATCCACCCCTCACTCAACGTAACTCAACTTTCTCTCCATGCATAGAAGCAACTTGGAACTGCCGAAGAAAGAGAAGAGAAACGTCTCCGTTTTCCTGAAGAAGAACAAAAATGAGCATGATTTCAATAATGCACATACAGAGAAAGAAAACACACACGTGCTCACGTTTCTTTTTAGTCCATTGCACTGTACTGCTGTAGGTTGTACATGAGGATATTTTCATGATGATATTGATCACAATCATGATCATGGTGATGAGATGAGACACGCTCTTCCAGGAAAAATGTTGGTCCTTAGCCAAAGCGAAAGTCAAAATCTAAAAAGAATGTACAAGAAGGAGGAATATTTCGCTGGTAGGTTTTTCGAAAGCAAAAAATAAATTGATTTATTCTCCGGGTAGTTTAATAATAATACGCATTTTTTGCGGTGACGTGGTCGTGGTGGTACGGAGATAAAAAATGTTTATCGTTCACGGTTGTTCAGCTTCAGCTTCAACTTGTTCCATGAAGGGTTCCTCTGGGTTAATGAGCACTTTACTTGCTCTCTCGATAGGGGACGATAAGAAAAGTTTGTTGACGATAAAAGTGAAAATAAAATTAGGTGAATGAAAAATAAGGAAGTGAAAGAAAATATTTTGAACCGCTTTCTCCGAGCCTTTAGTATTATTATTATTAGCGTCTCTCCTTAAAATCTCGTTTTTGACGGATGGAGTGATGGAGGTACGTGAGGAAAACGATATTTTTAGAGGTGGAGGGAAGCCAGGGGAAAGCTGCAGGGAAAGAAAACATATTTCTCGTGAATGTCTCTTCTTAAAATTGTGTTTCTCTGCAACCTGCAAGAAATAAGGCGGTCCACCGGAAGGAAAGAAGATAAGTAGAGAAATAAGACGAAGAGAATTTCGGTGAAAGTAATCTGCCTCCGAATACGTATCTCCTTGTAATATAATCGTCGGTATTTGTAACGTACATAACATTGTGTATGGCGACCTCAAAAAGATGATATTTCAAGTTTTCTGCTCGCAACTCCCCAAAGAAAGTTTTGTTAAGAGAAAGTAAAGTAGGTGAGTTATTTTGTTGCAAAAGTGTGAAAGGAGAAGAAAAAGAAGAGACAGAGGCAGAAGGTGGCGAAGAAAGAGGAGAGGTGAAAGTGAAGAGAAAATTTGGAGCAAAACAAATGGAGAAAAGTCGCTGACATCTCATTTTTCTTTGTCGGTCTTTTCTTTCTCTGCCCGAAACATTATTGTATGGAGAAATGAAGGAAGAAAATATTGCGTTATGGAGCTGTAGTAGTCTCCAGCTAATTCTCTCGCCCTGTCTTATCTCCATCCGCTTATTTTATTTTTACTTCACTTTATTCTCAAACCAGTCTACAAAATTACATCACGCAACACAACAACAACCTCACAGAACGAAACGAATCCAACGCCAGCTTTAGCTTTCAGAATGACTAGACCTGGAGAAGAAAGCCTTTGCCAGTTACAAACAGATACAAATTCATGTTGGAGGCAAGCCTGTGCATATGCAACGGTATAAATTGCTAGAAACATTTTTCTACCAAGAAAAAAATGATTTTTTACTACCATGAAGGGTCAGCTTCCAAATCACGTTATTTGACAAATTCATTTCTGGTCAAGTACAGAACGTGAAAATTTAAACCTGTTGAAAGCTCAGCCTCAGCTCACGTTTCTGAATTTTGGGACATTAAATATTGTCGAACATTAATAAATTCAAAATAACCAGCGAGAACTTTGTAACACACGGGTTTTATTTTTCGCAAATAGAGACACTAAAGTGTTAAATGCATGCAAAAAAAAATCATCAGATTTCCTTACGAATACTCAGAGTAAATTGCATTGCAAGAAAGATTAATAACCAGTGGGACAGAGTGTATAGAAATGTACATAAATACGAAAACATGTGCATTCTTCCGGACTTTCTCCATCCCTTTTCTTAATTTTTTTGCAAGGACAACTTTATTAGAGAAAGTAAATCGTTATTACGATATTATTACATTTACTTGACTTACACAACCGTAAATAATGCATTGTGACAATAACGACCTAACGGTAAGTACACACAGATATTTTATGTAACTCAAGACGTGGCTTCTTTTCGTGTGAAAGTCGGTGACTGAGTACACCACCGAGAGATAATCAGATTACATTGTTACTTTACTTTATTATCATTATTATGATTACTTACGTATTATTTATCTTTTTCTCCCAAGTATTAGCCTTATCATGATTATTTTATTTTATTACATAATAATTGGATTATATTACGATTACCGAGATGATTTATTCTTATTTATTACACTCGTTCATTATTTTTAGTTTCTATCTACAAACTTTTCACCTTTATTTCATACTTTTGTATTTTAGGTAATTTATTTTATGTTATTCTATACAATGTTCAATTATACACACAAAAATGCTTTTCCTGTTTCCTGTTCTTTTTGAGTGTTAATTTTTTTGTAAAATATTTTTTTTCAATATTTTTTTTATCACAGAATAAAAAACCTTCCCGGAAAAAGTACGTAAAGGTAAGTACAATAAGTACAGGGTATAAGTACGTATTGATTTTTTGAGTGAAATTTTTTTTTTTCCATTTTAGTAAAAACCAATGGAATGAGATGACTTTGAGTGAGTCGGGTGTATTTTTTTGTTGGATATGGGCTTCAATACCGGAGATCGTGACAAGAATGGAGATGAAGATTCAGATCATGATAAGATCATAATCACTTTTGATGATGTGCCTCAATGTATTTATTTTATGTAAAGGAGATGCGGCTTACGGTTATCTTCCGTGTTTATCATGGTTCGTATAAGAAAAAAGCCAGGTGTGAGCATGTGAAATATTTTTGTGTATACGGGTAATAACTTAACTTTCACTGCTTTCACTCACTTTTTATGGGTGAAAATTCATGTTATACCTATGTAAGGATAATAAAGTACGTTTTTTTTGTTTTTCTAGTTACTTTTCAATCCACGTCTCAGTTTTACTTTTCTGTGTATGTAGTGTGAGTGTAAAGGAAGAGTAAAGTTTATTTTTTAGAACTAGACAAGTCTTTCAGATTGGGTCACTGGAGAGGGCTGAATTGAGCAGTTTGGGAGAAAAGTGTTACACTTGCAACAGCTGTGGCCGCTGCCGCCACGAACAGAACTCTCCTTACTGCTAACGCGTGGCCACCTAGAAGAAGACAAAAAAGACAGCACACATTTCTCAATTATCAGGATTATTCGACTAGGTGATTCATCTTGGAAATGTTTTTTGTACCGTTTGCACTAGAATTGTAGGTTTGAAGCTGGTCGGGCAGTCCGTACTTGTGCTGGCTTTTGGGCGTGTTCATTGTAGGGTAAGGGTAGAGGAGCGGTGCCTTGGGCTGAATTTGGATCGAGGATGTCTCATTGTAAACATCGTACAGTTGTCCAGTGCACTTGATTGTCAACGGCGAGTACGACTGGATGGGGAAGCTGAGTGTGGACACGGAAGAAGTCAGTTTACTTTTACTCGACGCTCCGCCGGTTCCAGTTCCACCTCCAGGCTTCCGGCTTTTTCTCTCATAGTATCCCCCCGCCGATCTTTCCGTTGACGCGCTTTCCGTGCTGCTAGAGAAAAATGCGGGGGAAGAGGAGTAAAATGAAGGAGATGAAGCACCTGATGCTGACGAGTTGCTGATTGTTGTCACTGTGACAAAGAACGTGCCGCTACCGCTACTGCTCGAACCTCCCTGATTAGACGAGGTTGTAATGGCAGAGACAGGTCGAGATGTAGCCTCTCGGGCTCTGCCCCTTCCGCCGCCGCTGCTCCGTGATGATGATGGGTTTTTTGTGATGAAACTCCGATCCTCCGATACCCCCTTCACTTTCGTCACTACTGAAAAATTCACCTGCGATTGCGATTCCAGAGCGGGCAGGAAATGAAAAAATAGACAGAGAAAATTGTGTACACCAGATGATTATATCATTTCATCGCGCTACCTACGTACGTACATAATACATTTTTTTACTTTACTTTCTCTCATTCATTCTTTTTCCTTTCTCCGGCAAAAAAATCTAATCAAAATGATGGAAAACTTTTTGCTCCGAGAAAATTGTATTCTCCGTGTGTCTTATTCCCACTTTTTTATGAGAATGACGACGGTGTTGATGTTGTGTTGTGAGGATGGTGATGATGATCACGATGATCATGTTGACTTGACTGGCGAAATCAGAAAGAAAATAATCTTTTGTGTGTGTGTGCGTTTTGTTCGATATGTGTAATGCGCGCAATGGAGCGAACAGAGAGCAGAGTCATGTAATACGTTTGTTGGGAAAAATGAGAATAAAAAATAAGATATTTTTATATTTCTTCTTGTTGTTGTTCAATGTGTTTCTGGTATGTGTCCGTTTTTCTTTTTCCTTTGCTTTTATTTTTTCTTGTTTGTTACAGGCATGGCAGAGAGTTTCAATTGAATCCATTGGGAAATGTTCCATATTTCATCATCACTTTTTTTCTTCCTCTTCCACTCCTCTTTTTTCTCTCGCTCTTGCTTCCCGGTTTACATTTTCAGATTCAAGAATCATAATAAATCCGTGAAGAAATCGTATAATGCTTTCTCTTGTTCCTCTGCCACCAGTCAAGTCAAAGTGAAAGTCTTCTTCAGTGCAGCGTGGGTTTCTCTGTTTATTTGTGATTGTGAGGTTGCTTTTGCTTTCTCCGTATTTTTGTACAATGTAAGTAAGAAAATTGATGTGTAATAATCATATGTAATGCTTATATGTATATTTTTGTGTCCTTTTTGCTTTCTCTTTTTTTCTTTTTTGGTAAGTAGAAAAACGAAATCTCACTAAATAATATCTCTCTTGTGGATGTGGTGGATTCGGTGAAAGCAGAGAGAGAAAACAATCGGATTGAATGCTGCGTTGAAATGCGATGAGATGGATGAGATGAGATGAGAAAATTCAATACTGCTTTCTTTGGGAGAAAAAAAAAGACGCCTCTGTTTCAGAAGTTACTAGGAGAAAGCAGAGACAGAGGAAATAAATAAAGAATCAAGCTTTAAAAAGATTTTTTTTTCTTTGGAAATCTGTGGCTGGGGAGAATATGGAGCTACATTTCTCCAGCAGTATTTTTTTCAGTATTCTTGGGGGAAAGTGGAGGAAAAAAAGGACATTGGGCCAAGACTTGAATAATAATCACATGGGGACTGCTCAGTTTCCCTCTCCCTTGATGGTTTTACTTACATTGTGGAAAACTCTAGTTTTTGATTTGGCCACATATTATAAATATCTCTCTGCTTTCTCCGATCCACAGAGAATATCCAGAAAATATGTGGGGCTTTTCCCTTCCCCGGAGAAAGTCAAGGAAAAAAATGGTATGCAAGCATACATAAAAAAGGGGGAAATGGAGGATTTATTCTTTTTTCGTTTTGCTTTGCCATTCCCATTATTACTATTATTTTTTTCAGGACAAGAAGAAAAAAGGCGGCGGCGACGGCGACCGTGCTTTAGTCAGTTCAGGATTGAATTGGATCATGATGCCGGAACGATGATGATGATGATGCATTTACTGATGGTCTTGTTAGCTTTAGTTTAGAGTTTAGAGAAGAGCCAAAAAAAGAAAGAAAATTGAAAAATGGTGGCTATCATAAAAATGGCGCAATATGGTTTCGCCTTGGCTTTCCACTCGAAACTATTTATTTTTGTTGGCTTCCATTTCCATTCTTTTTTATAGTTTTTTTTGTTTTCAAAGAGAAAGTTTTGCTTCATTTGTCTAGGTATGTATGAGGTATCAAAGAAGAGAATTTGTATTCTATTACTCACCGCTTTTCCATTGATGAACCAGGTAATGTTGGGGGCAGGGAAGGTCCTGTCAATGGAACAATTCGCAAGTCCCCTGTCTCCAGGTTGGTAGCTCATCTTGTCCAGGTAAAGTTTCGGGCTGTTGTAGTCGATCACTTTTTTTAAGAAAAATAAAGTTGAAACAATTTAGGGCATTAAATGGACGCGACTTTTGGTAATCATCATGATACAACGTCAAAGATAAGAAAAATGTTTTTGGTTTACGTACCGATGATATCAATGTCCTTGGCGTTCTCTAGCGTCTGGAAAGTTCCTTCCGCCGAGATGACACACTTGAAGCGCCCGTTCGTTTCAAAAGAGATGTTCCTGAGGAAGACGCTGTGATCATCGGATTTGTTTACCTGCAGTGTAGTAGAAAGAGAATATAAAATGAGTGGGCAATAAAGTCAGTGAAAGCAGGAGGAGAAAGAAAAATGGAAAAAAAATCCGTTAATTTTCTACGTGTCCATTTAATACGAAGATTGCTCTCTTAAATAATAAATGAAATGAGATGCTGCTTTCTCCGCTTCCGCTTTCCTCTCTCCATCCAACTAATAACATTTTTTACTTTGCTTTCACTTGTCTTCATTTTATTTGCTGATTTGATGACCATGATAAAGTAGGTTCATACTAGGTACAGCAAGCTGGTAGGATTATGCGATTTATTTTATGTATGATGTAACGTAATATAAAATATCATTTATGATGCATGCACACTTTCACTCAGCTCAGTTAGCTCAACTCACTCCAGTCTATTATGTTAATCAAGTCGCATTTTCTCTTCGCATGCATATGGATTTTTCCGCCTGGCTCCAGCAGGAGGCTTCTGGCTAACCTCTGCTCCATCCAGTAGTCAGTAGGAAGGAAAGCAGCGGCTGGAAATGATTGTATGATGATATGAAATAGGAGAATGGAAAGGTGAGCAATAATTCACAGGAAGCAGCGCAGGCAGACATGACCATCACGACTCTCAATCCCCATCACGGGGCGAGAGTATAAAGAGAGCGAGAGATCGGGGAAAACGCATGCATCGGAGAAAATATGAAATTCTAGTTGAGAAAGCAAAGGAGATTCATCACATAATTTTGGCACCACGAGGGGATCGCCTGCCTGGCTCCAGCAGGAGGCTTCTGGCTAACCTCTGCTCCATCCAGTAGTCAGTAGGAAGGAAAGCAGCGGCTGGAAATGATTGTATGATGATATGAAATAGGAGAATGGAAAGGTAAGCAATAATTCACAGGAAGCAGCGCAGGCAGACATGACCATCACGACTCTCAATCCTCATCACGGGGTGAGAGTATAAAGAGATCGGGGAAAACGCATGCATCGGAGAAAATATGAAATTCTAGTTGAGAAAGCAAAGGAGATTCATCACATAATTTTGGCACCACGAGGGGATCGCCTAAGAACGAAGAAAGGAACACTGAGATGAGCTGAGTGTGATTCATGGATGGTGTGCGTCGATTTTCCTCATTACTTTCCTCACATTGATGCATGCATAATCTGTGCAGATGGAGGAGTCTAATTGAATCCTCGAGCCAGAGTTGTCTTGCGATGCCAGAGTCTTCACTCATTGAACCGGATGAGAGCAGCCAGTAGCCAGCATCCAGGAGCATCAAATCAACCAACAAAACTAAACTAACCCCAACCACTTCACAAAGATGCGACTCCGCCACATCCACATTCACCTCATCAACCAAAATCTTGCACAACTTCCAACACGAATTAAAGATGAACCTAGAAATGCTTCGATGGCTCTCTTCTGCCACTCGGTTCTCTTTTTTACTTTCACTTTTAGACTTTTACTACTGGCGACTTTTCACCACCAGGCCAGATCAAGATCAACTCTGTCCATAAAACACATTTTTTATTCCCCTCTGTTCGTGTCGTGCGTCCCCCTTGCCTTCCCAGCCAAAGAATGAAATTGCATCTTGTTTCCTTCTCATTTCATTTCCACTTCAGCTTCCTTCCACCAACCGAATAAAAGTGAAGGTGAAGAAGCTTTTTATCATCACATCACCATCAAAATTCTTGTGTCATGTTCCTTCCTTGTTAAGTAAGAGTGTAAATAGGAAAATAAGCAGCCAAAAGTCATCAAAAGAAAGTCACACAGAACAGGGCTTACATCAGCTCAAATCTGACAAAGATTTTCCTGGCTCGATCCCCAATCCGCATTCACTTCACATTATTTTATTTTATAAGCTATATTATAATTACAGACGAAGTATAGTAGCATTTTAGCGCGCTTATATTACCTATGCTAAATGCCCAATTAAAGCTGAAACCCGCAAATGTTGGGGTCATGAATAAGAAACGTTATTCCATAGAGTCTGTAATGTAATATGCACTTGTCCACATTTTCGCATTTGCTATTACTTTTTTAAAGTCAGCGAATCCGAGATTTTGACGGTTGACAGTCTACTTCGGGAAATTTAACGACTAACGGAACAATTCTATTCACATGATACAAATCTCGGTTCTGCTCTGATACCTACAAAAATTACTGTCGTCGTATTTAAAATCTACAGTTTTTAAATCATTGTGTGCATTGCACAAATCTCTGAGACCCGTGGGGCTCTTGCTTCTAACATTTATGTTATTTATCTTGCCAAGGTTATTACAGGATTCGTAGAACATATAAGAATGGAGTGGAAATGGAAATAGGAGAGAGACAGTGAGAGGCAAGCGAGATAGAGGAGGGGAGAAAGCGGAGAAAGGAAAGACTGGGAAAATAATTATAATGCGTCTTGTATTGTTTTGCTGACAGATTGTGATGACAAAGTCAGTCAGTCAGTCAGGCATCGCCACTACCGCTGCCACAAACAACATTCACTTTTCGTTCCCCATGATTCCATCCAAACCACAAATATTGAGCTTTTATGTTTGTAGCATGGAGCTAAAGACATGTCATAAGAAATAATTTTTCTTGGTGAAATGAGACGCGAGAGAAGCCAAAACAACACGGCGTAAGCACGTAGGTATTTAGAGATTATAATGGAGCCAGTGAAACGAAATGAGTGAATGAGTGACTAATGATTAAATCTCTCTTCTTGAGCAAGCGAAAAGAAGAAAATGAGCTCATCAAGATTTTCTTTCTCTAGTCTTTCCACAAATTCCATAATAAGCAGAGAAAGCAGAAAAATACTTTATTCGTACTGCATAAAAAATTTGTACCTCACATTTTGTCTCATACAACACTTTCTTCTTTCACTTTTCCTTTCACCTTACTTTCTTTCTGGCACTTTTCTCTTTTTCCTGCTTTCTTTGATCTATTACAAAGCAGATTGTCATTATTAAGCCGTCTTCAAGCGGCTCTAATGATCATCACTCACTCAGGTCTGCAACGAGAAAGTTGAAGACGAATACGTATGTCAAGAAAGAAAGTGGTAATGATGACGATGATGGTAATGATGATAAGGAGTATTACACAAGGAAAGCGGAAACATAAAGGAAACATAATTTTCTGCAAAGTTATCTCCAACTAAAAGAACCAAGAGAAAGTGGAGAAAGCAGACTGCATGTTTTAGAATATGACAGAGAATTCCAGATAGGAATGTATTATACATTAAAGAAAAGAAAATTGTAATTCAAAAGTTGCAAAGTGAAAGTCGCAATATTGTGCATTACTTAGTTTATTTATTATGCAATAAGAATGACTTTCTCTTTTACTACTTTCTATGTCCTGCTTGCTGCACCACAAAAAAAATTGTGGTCATCTGCAGGCAGACTAAAGTTTTTGTTTTGAAAGGTCATTCTATTATTCTTATTTTGAATTATTTTTCTCCTTGAATAAGCAAAAGAAAAGAAAGCACAAGGCAATTTATTGCACAGTGCATATCGTTGCCATTATTGCAGATAAAACGAGCATTAGCCCAGCATCCACGACCTACGTATCTATCTACCGTTTCGTTTTACCCCGGGTAAAATTATAAAAAGTCGAGATAAAATGGGACTTTCTCTCTGGAGAAAGTCCAGTAGAGATTTTTATTCCCTTGTTATGTAACTCCCGCTGTGAAAGTCATTAGGCAAGTTTTCCCCAGTGATTATTCTTGTAACGACTTTGCACCCATTTAATTTGTCATTTACAGAGAAAGCAAACTAAACAAGTCGTGACTCGCTGTTTTGTTGTGTTGTGCATGAATTTCACTGGTTTTCCCTTTGTGGACGAGCGAAGGGAATTGGGGTGATGGAGATGATGTGACGTGACATATCGTCGCTGTCTCGTCTCTCGTCTCTTATCCATTCACTTTGTTGATTTTTTTTTGGCCGAGAGAAAGTCGGAGAAAGCAGGAGAAGAAAGTCGCTTAACATGTGGAAATAATGCGTTTTCTGTGGAAAATGAGACGGATTATTCTTGTTGAGAAACCGCAGAGTTGCGTCTAGAAAAAAGATGTTGAGTGGAGTGCCGAGTCGAGTTTGAGGGGAAAGCGAAGGAGTCGATTGAATTTTTTTCTTTCTCTTTTTGCACTTTCTCCTTTCATCCGACAGGGAACATGTGTGACGAGTTGACGTGTCGTGACGTGACACGCGGAGCGAAACAGAGAGAAAAGAGGAGAAAGCTTAGAAAGGAGAAAATGGAGGAAGCAATTGAATCGACTGTGTGACTAGAGAACAAGATATTTTTTGTGGTTCGGTGAATAAAGGAAAAGCAGGGAAAGCATATAATAATAAAAGGAATATTTTATTGTGTGTGTTATGTTACTGAGTCCAAGTGAAACTGAAACGCAACCCAGTTTATAAATGGGATGCCATATGGCAGGCAACTAAATAAATGGTAACATGCATTCCCTGACCCACATATTGTTACTCTAGAATTATTATTATTTTTGAGGAGAAAAAACTTTTGGAGAACTCACATCGACGACAACTCCATGAATGGGAAACGCCTGTTTCGGAGGACTCTCTTTGGGAAGGAAGCGGTAAAACTCTTCCGAGCCACGGTACCATTTCACCGCATACAGAGAATCCGTCTCCAGATCGTAGTTGCAGCGGAGCATGAGATCCTCACCTCGTCGAGCATATCGCGGCCCCTCCAGCTGCACATCCTTCACCCCATCTGAACCTGTTGGAGAAAATCGGAGAAAGTCAGAAAATACCACATTAGTCGGATAATTTAGTTTACAACAGAAGTTAATTAGCCCATTAGAAAATTTTGGCCGGGATACAATAAATCCATCTACTCTGACATTCCTATAAATTTTTATGCTTCTTGGGTGGTCCAGGTCCTCCTGGCGCAAGAGAAAAAAATATCAGTCAACCTTTTTGACACGACTTGTGGGCACACTTAAAAATCGACTTATACATTTCGTGCCCAGGGACGTGGAGCGGACACGCTACACTTGGAAACTTTCTCCACTTTTTTTTGTAAACTAACAAAAAAACGTATGGAAGATGTATGTAATTGAACATATTTTATCCTAGCGTAGATAGTTCACTTATTTGACCTGAACTTTCTCTGGACCCCAGCCCACTTTCTCTAAAGAAAAAACTCGAAGAAAGAAAATAAAATGTTTTTTATCCATTCTCGTAGCTCAGTTATTGTTAAAAAAAATTTCCTACATATTTTAAACAACGATAGACCGTCAAAAATAAGTAGATACTTTTGATGTTATGTTGGCTTGCTTTCACCGTGTGTATTTTTTCTTACTGTGCTGAGCCTGAGCGCCACTCATTCATTCATTCATTCACTCACTCAGTCACTCACTCAACTTTGAAGGCTATTCAAGGGGAAAAGTTGATGTAAAGCCGATTTTCCTTTTCTCTCCCCCCTTCTGCTTTTAAGGCGCTTTTTTTCCTCCGGGAAAGTAAAAAGGAAAGAAGAATAATGGAATGGACACAGTGGAGCGACACACTACACACACACATACACATTCAAAAATTTCTTTTTTTACTTTTTCTAACAAACAACAAGAAAAAAGTTTTTTAACCCTTTTTTTCTCTCATCTCATCTGCAAAAGGAGAAAGTGAGTGAGAGAAAGGACCTTCAAAAATAGTGTATTGTCAGCTAAAAGCTTACTCAATGTCAGCAATGTCACGTACGTACGTTTCGCCATAAAAAGGAAAAAAGGATGCCTAAAAACATCTTCTACAGACTTATCCGAATTGATAATGTGCTAGTAGTGTTGTTAAGTTAAGCTGCTCCCTTTTTGTTACACTTTCTCCTTTGGAGCTTTCTCCTGTATGTGGAACTGTAATTGTAGACAAGGAGAAAGAATAAGGTGATGATGAGGTTGAGCGTTTGAGGAATGCAATCTCTGCAGGAAAAGTGTAAGAAAAAGCTGTGAAGTGAAAGGGAAAGCGAAGAGGTATAAAAATATAACGGACAGACGGACGATCCGTGGGAGTCAACAACAACGGAAGAGATTCCTTCCGGTGGAGACATGTTACGTTACGGACGTACCTTCAATATGAATTATGGCTTTTCCTTTTTTCACACAGTCTCGCTTTTCATACAAAACACAGAGAAAGTGAAAGTGAAGTAACGCCGGCAAAGGCAACCCAAAAGAAAGTAAAGCCAGAACCAGAGCAGCAGGGTTTTTTCGAGTTGTGAAGTGACTGTTATTTTCTTCTTTCTTTCACCATCAAAAAAACCTTTAATGCATACTTACAATTTTTTGTAGTTTTTCAGTAAAAAAATATTTATTGCCTTTTCCCATGATAAATCCCATATTTCATCCGGAACAAACCATCCCTCTCTCATTCAGTCACAAGCCCACATCCTCAGCCACATCGCACCCAAGAGTCTCTCGCAGAAATCACATCGTGCCTTCAATAACTAAGAGGAGGAAGGAAAAATTCATTTTTTTGCCAACAATTGCAAAAAATTGGGAGGCGAGCAATCCGATGATGACGGAGGGACATAAAAGGAAACTGTGACAATTTTTCTTTATCAAGAAATATTTTTCTATTTACGTCACGAAATCGTTATTGCAGACTTGTTTCACCTTGTATGTAATTTAATCTTTTCTGGAATGCCAATTGGAATTTGTTGCGATTTTTATGATTATTTTTATTTCCTGGAGGCACAGGGTGCAAAGATGGGTTTCGTTCTATAGAAGGAAATGAATGAATGATTCAATGAAAATGAACTTTATGCATCTAAAATGGAAATTTGCTTTCTCTTCGTTATGTACAAAGAGAAAGCTCCCAACTTCTGATTTGACTTTTAGTTGAAATTTTTAGATTTATTTGAATTTTTCAGAACAAGAAAAAAACAAAGGAAAAAATGTTTTGATGAAAATAAATGAACCTGTGGAAAACTAGATAACGAAACGACATCCTGGAGTCAAATTGCAATTTGCAACACAACACAAGTAACGTTACATTAAATGTAACAGAAATTTTCTTTCTTTCGTTAATATAAAAATTTGCTGGAAACGAAAAGCATATGGAAGAAAATGCAAATCTGCTCTTATTGTATATTTGCATTACTGCCATTCGCTGTCACTGCTCGAGTTTGCATATGTAATATGGATAGACATGAGTGTTTATGTCGTGTTGTGTGTGACGTCGTGAGAAACATCATGTGTGCAGATGTGCATGAGCGCTCCACCGCGACTTTTTTTATTTCTCTCCAATTTCACTTTCATCACCAGGACGGTGAAAGCTTCAACTCAACTTCACAACTTTTTTCAAAATAATAACTTGTTTACAAAGAATGGATGTATTTAATAGTGGAGTAGTACGTGTTCAGTGAACATGTCATACAGACACCACTTTCAAACTAAATTATAATAATATAAAGCAAAGGAAAATAATAGCTGCCAAAAAAAGACGCAAAAAGACACGGAGCAGTGGAAACGCGTTACATTTACTGGCTACGAAATTCTCCGTGGGATTCTACTGGCAAAAACTGGCACCTACTCAAAACCATACTCATCCTGATTCCAACATCACATCGGAAATGTGCCTGCAGCACAATTAAAAATTATCATTTTCCCTTGCTACTCCAACTCCAAACTTTCACCTTTTCCTTTTTGGTGAAACGTCTGATTGAAGATGAAATGAGATGAAACGATCAAGCACAGAGTCTAACGAGCACAAGGAAAATGTGTCAAAATGATAATTACAGATGACACATTTGTTTATACAATGCTGCTTGCTCGGAGGGGAAAAGTAGAATCGATAAAATATAAATTTGTTCAACATGCAAAAGTTTGTTAACAGAAATGTATTCTGAATCGGATCTCATTTCTTTTGTTTTCTTTTCTATTTTGTTTTTTCTTTACTCCGCTAAATGTTCGGAAATGAGTCCCTCGGGCAAGCAAAATACTTGACTTTTTTTCATTCTCAGCATTTTTCTTTTTTCGCTTTCTCTGCCTTTCTCCAAGTGGAAGGGACATGTGGAGAGACAAATCGCTTTTTCTCTTCTAAACTCCACATTTTTTCTGCGGTTTCTTCTTGTCCCTTCCCTGTATGAGTGAGTGTAAAGAAAGTAAAATTGGGGAAAAGTATCGGGACGATATGCCATTTTGAGTGAGATGACATTGGCATTTACTTAGACTTCCTCTTTTGGCACATGTCCCAGAAATATAAGAGCAACATAGAAAAAAAATTTGTAACCATCTATGAATTGTCTTGTTTTTCCTTCTCGCTGGTGCAACACACAAAGGAAAACAAGAAAAACTGCGAAACAAATATTTACTTTTTTTCTTACTTTACTTTCTCCAACTTTCTCCAGGAGAGAGGAAGAAAAGAAAGAAAACATTTTTCTTCTGCTTTCGCTTTCCTCCCTTCAAAAATAAGGAAACAAGACGAAACCAAGTTATTTTTTCTCCGTATCCAGTTCACTTGCGGGGATAATGTGACAGAGAAAGCGTAACGAGACTGAGCACTCCCTCCTGAAATACACTTTTTCTCTTTCTCTACACACACAAAATTGACAACTAATGGCTATTTAATTTTATTTAAGCTGTGCTCGAAAAAACTAAATAAATGCTTAGTTTAACTCAACTCGAGTTTAACTTACCCTGAAAAATCAGACCGAACAGTGTAAGTAGAAAGAGGAGAAAGCAGGCGTGTTGACAGCTCGAGTAGGTGGCACTCCACCACCAGCGATAATAATTCCTCGGAAAATGACTCGCGCAGCTCCTTTCTTGGCACATTTTATTTCTAATTTGTGGCCGTTATTCAGTAAAAAAAAATAATAAAAACGAGCAGGAAAACGACAATGACTAAAAACTGCTCTGATGTACAATTTATTTTATTTCTGCTTTCTCTTTACTCGGTTGAGGCAGGCAAGCAGACGAGTCGAGAAATGAAAGGCAGAGAGATGAAGATGGAATGGAAATGAATTAATTTCCAGCTAATTTTTTTTCTTTCCACGTGTCTACCCACTGGTGTGTTCCAGAAGAGGAGACTTGACAAGAGGTGCTCTAGTTTTCTCCGAAAAATGATTAATTGGAGTACATTAGTCAGCAGAAAGAAAACACTGAGTCTCCCGTCTTTACCTTACTCAACTTAAAGCAGCAGAGACACCAAAAACTTTTTTCCTTTTCTTTACTCCACTCAAGTCACTTTTTAATTCCACAAAGTTGAGTGAGTACAATAATTGTAATTGCAATTTCAAAATTACATTTCTCGCCACTTTTTACTTTCTCTGCCAGGTTCACTTCTACATCTTGGTGAGTGAAGTCCCGTGAAACTGGTCCAATGTTATAAGGACCAATTTATAAATATGCATAATACATTTTCCAGTCTGGAGAAAGTAAGAAAAAAGTTTGTCTCCTTTTCTTTTCTCTTTTTTCTCTCCTCACTTAACTTCACGTAACTTAACTTTTCACCGAGCAAATGCATAAATTAAACCACATTATTTTCCTGTATTATTAGCTTGCCCGAAATTTGTTATCTTGTAGAGAAAAAGGCGAACTGTCGCTTTCTCTTGCTCCCGCTTTCTCCACCATTTCCAAAGTCTCCAAAACTCAGTCCATGCGACGTTCCCCTTTTTACGCAACACCACGCATCCACAGTTTTTATATTTTGTGGCACTTTTTTCTGGAGAAAGCAGCAAAGGAGAAAAAGGAGTTTCTTCTCTGGAGAAAGCTGATAATGTACGACTATTTATTAACGTCACTTGGAATAACAAAAGCGTGTCATCTTTTTCGCCGGTTCCACTTTCACCAACTCTCCTATCACCATCAGTGTTCACGTCCACTTTCTCCGGAGAAAAGTTGTGAGACGATGATAATGATGATGATGATGTACTAATGAAGTGAATATGATTAAGCAACACTTCTCCACTTCATTCTTCCAGGGTCATAGTAAAAATAATAATGATAATGATAAAATCCATTGCAGAGAAACTCACTTTCACTTGGTCTTCTTCGTGAGAGAACAAGTGGAAGTGGAGGAGGAGAGAAAAAAGTGTGGAGGGAGGAGGAGGTGACTCTGTCTGGAGAAAGTGGCAAACAAATCACACAAAACGGAGAAAGCAAAGAAAAGGAAGAAAGCAAGCAGAAAGTTTCTCCTTGTTCTTTCTTTTTAGCTGAGAGTCAGACAAAAAACTTTTTAATTACTTTCCGTCTTCCGTCGTTTTCAAAAAACGAATCTTATTAATGTGCACGAGACTGTATTGTTCTGTGAATGAATGGAGCTTTCTCCAGAATGGGATGAGATAGGATAGGAAATGAGCATACCTCTTCTTGTCTGCTTTTCGAAACAGGAGGAAAGAGTGAAAATGGAGAGGGAAAGTCCTTTTCCCAGTGTGTATTTGCTTATGCACCTAAATGACAAAGTAAAAGGAATTAATAACAATTATTCGTCGGTAGATCTGTCGTTCCTGCGAATCTTCTTTTTCGTCCCTTCTTAATTCTGCCTGGATAAGCAGGGAGAAAAGAGCAGGAGCAACACAGGGATTTCTCAACTACCAAACAAACTATCTGAAACTATGAAGCCATACTTTCTCTCGTTTCACTTGTTTCTTGTCCGCGCTGGGGAAAACAGCAGTTGAACCAACAAGAAAAACACTGGAAAATGCATAATTTGCATTTAATTTCCTTTTTTGAAAGAAGGCGTGAAAGGAAGAGAGGAAAAGCAGAGCAACTTATGTAACTTGACTTTCTCTTTTCTTTCGCCGCGTGTGCGGTTTTGTTCTACTCCGCTGCTTTGCTTTCCTTTTTCTTCTAATATATTTTCGCCTGGTTTTTCGCTGACAGCAGATGCTTACACTCTCCAGGGAAAGGGATTCCCTTCATTGGACTGAGCCGTGTGTAACAGTTACAGTGAAAGCAGAGAAAGTCAAAAAAGCGGAGGTGGATGTGGATGTAAAAGTGGAGGAGGAAGGAAAAAAGTCCAGGAAGGCTCAAAAAGACCTCTATCAAAGTGAAAGTCGAGTTACTTTTTTTGATGGAATGGGGAAAGCAGGGAAAGCTTCAAAGAAGAAAAATCTTTCCTCTTGTCGCTCTCTGCTCTTTGGTCTGGTCTCTCCACAGTCCACAAAGTCGCACTAGTTCAAACACACTCAACTTTCACTCACTTTCTCCTCTCTATCGGCACGAAACGCACATAAAAATAAAAATAAAAATGTTAGTAATAGTGAAAGTACAGTAATGGTAATAGGAAAGCAGTTGAGTTGTTACCACATCAGACAAAAAACCGAGACAAACTGTTTTTTTCTTTCCCTCCTACAAAATGAGTTGCTGCTTTCACTGGAGTAGAGAAAAAAGTGGCTCCTTGCCTTTTTCCTCCTCCGTTAGTTGAACCAGTTCCAAGAAAAAACTGCTGTCCCTTGTCTTGGAGAAAAGTTGGAGCTTGACTCTTGTGCTGTGCTGTGCTGCTGTGTTCATCACGGCAAGCTGCAAAGATCAAGACTGAACTCTCTCGCTCGCTTGAAGTCTCTCGTCTTCCCATTTCTCCTTGATCGCAGCACAGCAACATCAGCAGCGGAAGAGATGCGTGAGTTTTGTGTGTGAGTGTGAGTTAGCGTCTCTGGATTTGTTATGCTCCACTTTCCTCTTTCTCTCGATCAGCAGAGCAGGAGAAAGTAAGTGAAAGCCGAGAGAAAGCAAACGGTGGTGGTGGTGATGGTGATGATACGATGCGATGGGATGAGATCCTCGTGGTGCGGTAGCGAGTGAGTGGCTACTAATATGATTTATACGACGTGATCATAGTATCCATTCATTATCATTATTACAATTAGGAAATAATACCCTAATTTCCCCTTTCACTTTCACAACCACCGTCATCATCATCATCACCATTTTCTTCATAATGAGCGGAACAACTTGATTCTGTCGGTTGGAACCGAACTTTATTTAACTTTTGGACATTGCTTACAGCGTATCTACTACACGGATAAATAAATAAATAAATATGTAAATTGGTGGACAAGTGGAAGAGACAAAAGTTTATTGGGAGAGTTCAAGAGGTTGACATAAATTTCCCTGTGAAATTTGGAAGGGTCGTTATTTTTTCGTGGAACACAAGCAACCACAAACGAAACGGTGATCAAGATCGCAGCCAGTCGCTGCTCGATTTTTTTAGATGGCCAAAAGAATAATAATAATTTCCATAAAATTCCAATTGGCTACTTTTGGGCGAGCGTTTGTTCGTTCAACGAACAAATTCCATTTCGCTCTGAGTTCCGGTATAAAAAAAACTTTGAGGGGGATAAATGCAAATTTAAGGAGACATTTTCCCTGGCATCCCTCCAGCACTCCTACTTTCACTTTACTCTTGCTCCGCAGTGTCCACCCATATTACCCATTAATTCTGGATAAAAAATTTTGTCTCCTTTATTTTCGCCAGCCCATTTTGTATAGACAATTTTCTCCTCCTTCAATCAGTTCAATTGCTAGATTTATTTTTTTCTACTTCTTTTTACTTTCTCTGTCTCACGTTTCCCCTGGCTTCGTCCTTGAAACCGGATTACGATTAGATTTTTCTCCGCTTCACTGCACGAAGGGAGCATGTGGAAAGGTTCGTTTTTTTTATTTGTATTTGTCAGCTTTCCCCAGATTTGCATTCGTGTGTCCCTTTTATTTTTATTTTCATTTTTACTCCAAAAATTCTCTCCTTTCTGACAGCATCATCATCCTCATCGACATCACACACTGCCTGCTTTCTCCAAGATCAAATCGAACTTTTTCCATGTGTATGTGTACAACTTAATGTCTCAATATTTCGCTTGATCGCATTTGTCTCCAGTTTCTGGAAAAAGATGAAGGCAGAAATGAACAGAATGACAAGACAAGACCACGAAAGGAAAATCTTTCTTTAAGCAACATATGTTCATGTTCATTCCTGGTGCTTGTTGATGTTCCATTTCCAATCCTGCTTCAGTTCCAAAAAAATGAAGTGGAGCTTGTTTTTGGATGTATGGATGCATCATATCTCATATCATCATTTTCATCATCGGGTCTGTGGTATGCAGTATAAAGGCGTATAGCATAACGGTTATGCAGTATAAAGTGTGCAGTATAAAGGCAAATAGTATAATACGGCATGTAGAATAAGTGCGATTAGCATAATTGCG